>JBANCY010000146.1:0-62500 GCA_037040045.1 Phorticella flavipennis | reverse complement strand
CGAAAATATAAAACGATAAGTAGGAAAGTGACAAGATGCGAGAGCTCGACTATGAGATATCCTTTAGCCAGATTATACAACGTATTCTTGAATGTTTTGCAAACGTTGTGAAAGTAGAGAATTTTTAATGTTTTCTATTGAATCAACTGTTGATGCTCAAGATTGGTACATTATTATTATTAGATGGTCATAACAACTCCATCGGATCAAAGCCTGAAGCATTATTTTCCTTTATTACTGCTTCCATCGCTGAAGATCTTTTTTAGCGTGGATGTATTTCAAATCCTACGCCACATCCTAGTTTTTCTAATAGGGTCATTTCTATCGACATGAGTGGGACTCGAGCTCGCACCTCTTGTTTGTTGGGACAGTGCACTATCCACTGGTCCACCGAGGTCCCGAGATATCCTTTAGCCAGATAATAAAACTTATTCTTAAATATCTTGACAAACCTTATGAAAGATGAGCATTTTTAATGTTTTCAATCGACTCGACTATTGATGCTGATTACGAATATGCTACATATATAATTTATATATAGTTTATATATTTAATGTATGTATATATAATGTATATAAATAGATTGTATATAACTTATGGGCTCGGAGATCCCGTCTTCTGCTTGTCAAACCTACAGAAACTCTTTATAACATGTCTCGCCAGTTTCCAATGACTACAAAAGGGGCATACAAAATTTCTGGGCTAGCATTTACCCTGTAATTTACACCCCTGTAATGCCAAGTTATAGCTTGGCGGATCAGCCACACAATAGGTTGTGGGTTCGAGTCCCACTCATCTCGAAGGCATAGCCCTAGATGATATAGATGAAGCATAGAAAAACTAGGTTGTGGCGTAGGATCTAAAATCCAGCCACGTAAAGAAAATGTGAGTGAAGCCAATCAGAAATAAAGACAAATAGTACTTCAGGCTGTGACCCGATAGTAATAAGTTGAAGTTGGCGGTTTGTTCTTTAAAACCTATAAACCTCTTGTGTAAGCCTACAGGGTATCTGCATGAAACAACAACATTCACACTTGGCTCGCAGCTCGAACATGTAAAAATGGCGCTGCTGTCGGCCATTTTGGGTGCAATTTCCGTGTTTTAAATGCATTTCACAATCGCCATGCTTCAATGCGCATAAATTATAAGTCTGAATTATGCATATCGTAAGCTCCATGCATATTTAATTGGTTAATTTGTGCTCTAATATGGTTCATTAAACCAAACGGACAACCACAATGCAGCCCGCTCGGTGCCCCATTCCGTGCCCCTTTCCTTATCCGTACCACTAACCGGGTTAGACGATAGACGGAGGGACCCAGGGACAGTCCCATAGAGCTGGGCTGTCCGTCCCGGTGCCCCATCCAGACCAGTCCGGTCCCGTCCCGTCCCGTCCCGTCCCGTTCCGTCCAAGGTTTATGCCGTTGCGCGTATTCCGTATTCCATTCATTCGACTCACTCGACGCGCTGGCAAAGTGCATTTTCTAATTGCAATAAAATCCTTTTCACTAATAGCAAAATTGTGTTTGCCACGCCCAGACGCCTATGGCAATTTATGCGCTTTGTGCGCGGTTGTGTTTTTGTTATACCCTCTGCGGCGGCTGCTGGTCGGATATGACCCGCTGGGGGCTGGGTTGCGGGGCGTGGCTAGTTACTTGAACAAGAAATGCAAACTAGATTTGAAATAAATGGCGCCAAACAAAGAGCAAATGTAATATGTACAAAGCACAGAGAAGTAGAGCGATAGAGAGATAGAGGAGTAAAAAGAGTTCCCCGACAATAGAATAGTAAATTGTATACTCCTTTCCCAAAAAAAAAAAATAATATATTCACTTTGTTCTGAAGTTTGTAATTAAGAGAAGTAAAAAGATGAAGAAATCGCATGGGACATGTCTGTCCATCTGTCTGACCGCCTGTCTAACCCTCTGTTTTTTCGTCTCTCCGACCTGAACATCTGTCTCTTAATCTGTCCCTCCTTTTGAATTTTCATTTCTCTGTCCGTCTCTATGTCGGTTTGACTGTCCGCCTGTGTTTAAACTGTGTAAAACTTGATATATAGTTTTTATTCTGTATTGAATTGTTAAACTTAGTCGAATCATAACATTATAATATTTACATGTTTATACATGTTCATTTTTCAACTTATTGTTTTTAAATTATATATACGCATGAATTTTATGTTCATCCATTGTTCCACTAAATTTCAATCAGATCGATCCATAGATACTGAAAATTTTGATCATTCAAACATCATTGTATATTCTCTTCCAACTCGTTTACTGTTTATTGTAACTGTCTAAGGACAACCGAATGAAACTGTCAACCACATTGGGTCGTAGCTTCCAGTCTTCCTCGTAAAGCTATTATTATTATTATATGGCTATAACAATCCTATTGGGTCACAACCTGAAGAACTTTCTTTATTTCTGCTTCCTTCACTCCTATCGACATGAGCGGGACTATACACTGGTCCACCGAGGCCCCCCAGTATATATATGCTGAACGTTTGAATGCTGGAAATTTCGGATTTATATTAAATTTGCCCTGAGAAAAATACAAGAAATTCCTTCTTCTTGGTAAACTTTGCCACATACCAAACTTAAGAGTTGCTTAAATAGTCAATTGATTTATGTAAATAATATTTTAATTTAAAAAATACAAAAATGAAGGAAAAAACTAGTTCGTACTACAACAGATTTACAGTGCAAACATTACATATATCTTCCTCTTCCACTTCCCCTAGTTCTTCCTCTTCTTGGCCAACCATGGAATGTAGTGAACGCGTCAGCTGTCATTGAAGGCGAAAAAAAGAGTCTTGTTTGCCTTCAGCTCGGGCTGTGCCCAATATTTGCACAGTTAACTAAGCCAAAGTATGTGCAACACAGGTGTGGCACGAGGCAGCATCATCTCTTGCCTACCAAATCAGACCAAAGACCCCCCTGCGACTCGGAGTAGGCCAGTCGCCAGTAGATGGCGCTGGGCTGGTGGTTGGCTCCACTAGCAGCTCGTCGAGTGGGGGAGCTGGTGGTGGTGTGTGGATGCCTCGTGTGGCGTTGTGTGTGTCGCGTCTAAAACTCATTTTTGTGGTTTCATCGTTACAATTTCGAAACTCAAACAAGAAGAATCCGTTGCCGATATTGAAAACTTCGCATTTGCCGCTTTTAGGGGCCAAAACAAATTGAACGCTTCAACAGACAGCACTTGCGTTGAGCACACAGTGGGCACTCGCTAAGTGCAACAAGCCGACAGCAAATACGCTCTCCCCGAAAAAAAAACAACCTTCAGTTGATTTTTGTTTACTTTTTCCGGACTTGCATTTTTTACAGCTCCATCAACATTGTTTATACCCGTTTCAAAGCAATCTCTTTACATACAGGGGCTTGATATATGTCCTTAGTTCTGGCTAGTTGCCAATAGTCCAAAGATATCTCATGGGTCAGCATTTGTTTCAAGTTTTCTTGGAAAGTTCTAAACTTAAGCTAGAAATTGGTCTCAAAGTTTCTCTAAGAGATGTAAACATTGTACATTTCAAAACCATTAAATATATATGTCGACTTTCGTGCCGAATATATGCAATTTGCGGAAAGCTTTATTGTTCTGCTTCCATTTGAAGAAAACTGCTGCTGCAAGGCGTTTGCTGCTCGATGAAGCTTACGAGGGTTATACTCCATCGATTTCAACAGGTGAGTACTGGTTTCGACAAACCTCTCAAAACCATTCATATTATTCAGAAGTAAGGAAATTGGATGTCATACGAGCTGAAGCCGACTTATTAGGTGCAAAAGATAAAGTTTTTTACATCGCAACGTCACTGGATAAATTACGATAACCCCAAACGTTAAAACGTCATCAACGTCAAGACGGGAATATCCATGGATCTAAGCTCATGCTCTGTATTTAGTGGGATCAGCTGGGCCTCATATATTATGAGCTTCTGAAACCAAACGAATCGGACTAACAGGGGAGAGGTATTCGCTTGAGCCGAGCATTTCAAGAAAAACGTCCGCAATTTCCGGATAGATTCAGCAATAATAAATGAAAAAAAAATACACACTACAAATTCGAAAGTAAATTTACAAATACAATTGATTATTTATTGATCATATTATATTTCGATAATCTAATATAAGCAATTTGAAAACAAATCCAAAAATTTGGAAGCCAAATTCGGAAACAAAACGAAAGACAATTTTTTTTTGCAGAACTTTTAAGCTTTTTGAATTATTGTGAGTTTCGATGTTGCTTCTTACAAGCAAATAGTGGTCATAACAACCCCCATCGGGTCACAGGCTAAAGCACTATTTGCCTTTATTTCCATTGTCTTCACTGAAGATATTTTTTACATTTTTTTCTAGGAAGGTCATGCTAAGTACATAAGTGGGACTTGAACCCAATACCTCTTGTTTCTAGGGACAGTGCGCTATCCACTGATCCACCAAAGCATGCTTCTATATTTCAATTGGAACATACTCAGCATACCGAGCGACATTAGGGTATGTTCACTGTGTTGTACTGCTTGCCACATTCGTATTCATATGGAAAAATATTATAGAGCTTTGGCTGTGGCATTAAGCGTGCCACGTACTGTCAGTCTGTGTGTGGCAGAGACAGAGAGGAACAGATATGGCGTCAGAGCGAGACAGGAAGCATAGCAAGAAGGGATTATTCTTGAATATGCGCGATGGGCGAACGGAACACAAGGATAAGTGCGGGTTTGCCGGCCCGTTGAATGGCTTGAATGGGGCTCCCCGGCCTTAGGACTTTCGCTGACCAAGCAAATTTAGCGTGGCAAACTAAACCCGACCAAAACCGACTCGCCGGCCAAAGGAGTTCCGCCTGGAGCTGGGAGCTGGAGTTGGCAGTGGCATGGAGGTGGCAGCGTTGCCCCTCTTAACATGATGTCACATTACATGGCTACTTATGAGAGCATTTCAAGTGCTCGCGTGTTGCAACAACTTGTTGTTGTTGTCGTTGTTGTTACTATTATTATTCGTGTTGTTGTTGTTGTTGTTGCTGCCATTTGGCTTTTGTCTAATTGCATTGCGAGTCGCAATTAAATGCAACTGCCACACCCCTCAGCCGACTACTGGCTCCTCATATTACCGCATTGCGTGTTGCAAAGCGAATGCGGTGGCATCACCCCCATGGGAGGGGGAGATGGGGCGGTGGTTAGGAGCGGGGTCTGGACCCCATGATAGAGTGGAGCGCTTTATGGACAACGCTTGTCATTTGACTCAATTGCAAATTGAAATAATGACAAATTGCAGCCAGTGGCAAATGTGGAATTAGCAAATTTGTTTAACTTGAGTGCTTTGAAGTGTGCTCAAGAGGCTCGAGAGGCTCAAGAGGCTCTCCATCTGAACCGATTTAAGATTATTATTGATAACGCTCGATTTAGACACTTCACTTAATTTAGGAACTTAAGTTGACTTCTAATAGAATGATAAACAAAGCAGATAAGACGAGAAGACAATCAATGGCTAAAGACTATCGTATCTAGGGGGAATATTATGATATTATGATTTGATACAATTACGTTAAATTCATAGAAACGAAATCGGTTCGGCTTTCACTGAGATATATCAAGTCTAAGGGGACTCGGTGGCCCAGTAGATGGCACATTGTCCCGCCAAACAATAGGTGCGAGGTTCGAGTTCCGCCGATGTCGATAGGCATGACCCTCTAGGTTGTGGCGTAGGATTTGAAATTCACCTACGTAAAAAAGTTCTACAGTGAAGAAAGCTGAAATAAACGAAAATGGTGCTTTAGGCTTTGACCCGATCGGGTTAATAATAAGTCTAATTAAGTCACGTGTAGACAAAAGGGACCTGAACTGAAGTATTGAAGAAAGAAACAATTTGGATATAGTGGCAAACAACTAAGAAATTTTGAAAAGTGCAAATTCAAAAATATCACAAAAAAAGTTCAGAAGAGAATTTCGGAAATAAATTGGAAAGTGGAATGACTATCTATATCTTACCAACTCACCTAGTTGGGTTATAATATCAATTTAAAAAGGATGATAAATCCGGAAAAATAGAGTGGAAACAAATCGGAAACAAAAATACATAGGAAATTCCTGCAAAAATATATACTAATCTGAAAAATACTAAAAAGTTTGTTAGATAATATTCTGTAAAATAATGAAATATTCGAAAACGAATTCGAAATAATTTCAGAAAAAATATTTTAGGTATTGAATATTTTATGTCACGACCAATCTGGAACCAATATCGTCTCTTTTTTGACCACGATACAGTTGGACCGAACAAAGTCAATTTAACAAAAATTCAGGAAAAATACACCATAATTTTTGTAATAAGAAATTTATACAACTCAACCAAGTTGCAACTAAGATATGGTAATTTATAGTTCAGCAAAGCCCTTGTGGCCAGACTCTACATAAAGATCAGTTTTAACTGGGATATGCGAGACATAACTTTGGGATTGAGCAAAACTGAAGAACAGAGAAGCAATACAAGAAAAATTTAACAGAAAAATGAGATCGAAAACGTATCAGTTTTATCTGGAATCTTGATATGTGGATTGGAACGGAACTAAGGCAGATCCCAAATGAAAATGAATATTGTTGAAACAATCTAAAATCAAAATCAAAATTAATATGAAACAAACCAACTGTTGTAAAGCCTGAATAGATCCGAGCCTTCAGCTCAAGGACAATGAAAAATTAAATTTTTACGGAAGTAAAATAAATCACAGACCTCATACAGAGCTAACTAGACACTTTGCAGTCCAAATCGGTTTGGTTTTTAACGATTTCTGACATGCTTAGATGGGGGCAAAGTATCTTAAATTTGCAGAATTCAAGTGCGACAGAATATATATCGGAAATTACAGAAAATTCTCAGTAAAACACAAAATATTTGAAATTTCTTCAAATATTGCTTTCCGCACTACATAAAAACAAGTCAACCGATGCACATCATTTACATATCATTGGCATATATTTTCAAGTTAAACAAAGTATAGGAAAATATAATATCAATGAAATTCATAATAATATAAGTTCTCAATAGTATAGATTAGTTAATGTTATTTAAAGCAGAATTTTCTAAGCGGTTTACAAGCGGTAAATATGCAACTTAACAAACAATTTCCGATAGTTCGTGCGCTTTTGTTGCGGTAAATTCATTACCTTAACCGATTCCCCACCACTTGGCCGTGTGGCGAAACAACTGTACAACTGTTTAACTGTTTGGAAAAGGAAATGGAAATGGAACCCACTCTGAACCCACTCTGAACCTCTTTAAGGCGACCCATTCAATGGCTGCACTCAGAGAATAATAAAAAGCGCTGCAAAGACTGCTCAGCTCCGGGGTCAAATCGACAACAGAAACAGAACCAGGAACCAGGACCAAGACCAGGACGAGGACCAGGACCAGGACATGGCATATGCGGCATCTTAGGCTCCATTGAAGCGCTCTTAAATGGCTTTTCAATTGCATTTGCCTTGAGTTGCCACAGGCAACTTTAAACTGAAGCAAAAGCAAAAAATGAAAGTTGAAAATGGAAAATAGAAAATAGAAAATGGCAGTTGAAGAACACGACGATGAAGAAGAAGAAGAAGAAGAAGAAGACGATGACGACGAAGACATAGACATTGATGTAAATGGAAAGAAATGGAAAGAAGCAACAACTATGCGGTATTTAGGTCTGGTTACGTTTACGGGCAACGGTTACGGTTACGGAACTAAGCGCCACATGACCTCAAAAGCGTTACGTTACACATGGGAACGCCCTAACGATGCAATTGAGCAAATGCTTAACCCATGAATGCACAATTTCTGCTTTTCATTTGTTGCCATTGATGACTGAACTATGCGTGCAGCAAATCATTGGGGAAAAATTATCTAGAAAAACCAATAAAGTATTTTGCTTTTTTATATTGAACAAAAAGTTGGGGTCTTTTTTTGTGCACAATTTCATCACATTTGGTTTTAATCAAGAAAATTGACTTAAGATTGCAGATTTTATGTTGCTTTTGAATAATGAATGACAAGGGCTTTGTTTCTGAAACTAAAAATGGTGAATTTTCATTAGGTAATGGGTTCTTGAACAAACAAGAGGTGCAAGTTCGAGTCCCGCTCAGATCGATAGGCATGACTAGAAACTGGGTTGTGGCGTAAGATCTGAAATCCCCTACATAAAATAGGTTCTTCAGTGAAGAAAGTAGAAACAAAGGAAAAAATGAGTTTCAGGCTTTGACCCGAAAGGATTGTTATGGCCATATAATAATAATAATACTGGATTCATGAAAGGATTCGAATACCTATACGGTCATTCCACCTATGGTTTTTTCTATGGACTTCCTTGTCTGATACCCAATATTCATTAAATATTATTTGTGGATTTTAAGTTCTACGCCACAGCCTAGTTTTCTAGGAAGGTAATGTTATTGATATGAGTGGGGCTCGAACCTACAGTCTCTTGTTTGTCGGGACAGTGCGCTATTCACTATTCCCCAAAGCACAAACTTCAGATTTTACAATTCCCTATATATCTCTCAAATTCTCTTCATGACAAAAATATAAAAACATATTTCCACCTGACCTCTAGTTCTCCACTTATGTTGCCCCATTTTCTCTCATTTCTTTAATTCTATATCTCAAAATCATCAAATTTGTGTTAACCCAAACTAATCTGGAATCGGTGACTCCCAACGCAATAAAAGTCATAATAACATTTTCAAAATCCTCCTTAATCAAAGGCAACAGTTACCAAGAAGAGTACGGTAACCCAAAGCACCTTAAGTTCTATATGTGGCTGTCCCTCTAGGCTAAACCCATCTAACTAATAATGCCTAGTTATTCCGATTTCCAGCTTTGTAACCCATTTCAAAATCACACCTTAGTCAACTATGCCGCTGGGCACTTTAGGGTTAAAGGCAGTCAGCCGCTAAATGATACATTCACACATTTGTAACAACTTATATAAAAGGGAGCATATACATAGGTATATTGATATATAGAGTATATAGTGTATACTATATACACAAATCTGTCCGCTCTATATAATATTTTGAATTTATGTTTCATTTATTGGCGTCTGGCAACGTGTTTTCAATAAATTTACGTTAGCTGACAAAGAAGAGGCCGTCGCCATGAATAGTCGCATTTATATTCATATGTTATTCACATATATTCACATATATTCACACATATTCACACATATTCACAAGATTCGCTTTCATAATTTTTCAGCGTTTTCAATGGCAATCATAAATTCTATCAATAGATGCGACTCCGACGACGACGACGATGGCAATTCTCGTGCGTCATGGCCAGCCGTCAACTTGTTGCATGTCCCGAGAATTCATATTTTCGTTATATTTTTCCATCATATATTCTTCATTTAAATTCCGTTTGTTTAATTAACTTGAGGCCTCCTAATTTTGATTAAACGAACTGTTTTCCCCACATATATTCGCTCTGTCACTCATTTGTTGTGGGCGTGATCAGAAACCAATTGACAAAACGCCTGCCCTTGGCCGAAGACCGAAAGACCCCAAAAAAAAAAAAATCCCAAATGGAACAACAACAGCCAGAGGTCAATTTGATAGATTTACGACTCATTTGTATCTCACTCAACACAAACGAGCACAAACATCTAAATCTAAAATATGTCTATATCTATATCTCTATTCTATTTCCATCGCCTTCCCCATTTTCAATTTAATTGATTCAAAGAAATGCTTTGGCAAATCTTTCAAGAAAGTTCTCAAAAAAAATTGAGATTGTAAAATAAATATTCAAAAGAAATAACATTTGTTTTTCTAAATAAATTTCATTATTTCGGCAAATAAACATGGATCTTTATGACCTGAAGCAATCGCAAATATATGAAGGAAGAAATACTTGTAATAGACTGAGCGAGACGTGGCAGACACTGTAAAGTATATAAATTCTTGATCAACAGCAACATCACCCGAGCTTGTAAAGCTATAAAGAAAAGGCGAATCGGTGCGCACCTAGAAATATAGTCTATTAGCATTTCTTTAATCCATAAAGGATTAAAACAACAGAGTATTTTATAGATCATTAATCCTTTTATTAACTGAAAGGTAGCTCAGATCTTACGGATTACCATTATATAGTAATATTGGGACAAAGACAATTTCTGTAACAAATTTTGTTACGAACGGTAAAAAACTGAGGGAATTAAGATGGATAGTTCGAAATACATAGATGGAGTCAAAGAAAGATTACCATTATATAGTAATGCTATCTGTCATATTGCGTTAAATATTGTGATAAAGACAATTTCAGTAAAAAATTTTATTACGAAAGATAAGAAGCTCAGGGAATTAAGATAGATAGTTCGAAATATATAGAAAGATTAAGCTGACCCACTTGATTTAACAACATAGTGTTGAGTTTCATTTTAAGGAGGGTTACGTTTTATAAGAAGCGTCAGAAGAAAATCAGAAGAATATAATAGACTTAGCTTAAAAAATCTACTATAGAACCTGATGATACTATCCATAGATAACATTTCGCTTATGTTGCTCTATAGTATCTATCATATTTTATCGAAAGAAGCCCATCATTAGTGAATTGCTATCTATCGATGGTATTTTTTATATTTACAAATTTAAGCTCATTTTATCGATAGTACTATCGATATTATCTGACTATTTGGAAAACTTTCGAGATAAACTCAAATTTAGTAGTCTTCCACTTATAAATATCTAGAAAACCTGCTGTCCAAACGCAATTTCCCTACTCTCTGAGCTTTGATTTGTCCTCTTTGAACAGTCAGTACAAACCAAATCATCCTTTGGCAGCGTGTTGTTTGTTTGTTTTCTCGATTTTTTTACCGAACGTCTTGGTAAATATTTTGCTCTGTGCCCTGAGCACTTTTAAGACTGACTGATTAAATGAGGGAATGAATAAGTGAATAGTTGACTCGAGCAGAAAACATATTTCTACAAGGTTTTTCATTAACATTTCTCGATGCTGGTCTGGATGCGATGTGCTGGCACAGCAATAGATGACACTGTAAGCCTCATATTGCTTTGGTAATTTATGCCGCAACAGTTGGGCACAATTTTCTAAGGATTTGACCTCAGAGGCCGGGCCAAGCCCCATCAGGCCAGGCCAGGCTGGGCCGGGCGAGCTCAAGCCAATCCAAGCTAACCCAAGGCAATGCCAAGCAATCTCCCATACCCATTCCAAAGCCCATTTTCGATTTCCAGCTGCCTTTGGGTTCACTGGTATTTGGTTATATTGAATCTATATTCTATTTTGTGGTGTGTACACAAAGCGCCCTCCGGCGCTTCGTTTAGCTTTTTCTAATTCAGATGTCAGGCATAAAGATATTCATGGTATATGTGTGGATGTCGGCACATACCACATGCCATATAGAGAGCACATGGGCGTAGTTGCAAGGGGTTTGAAACCAAAATGCCGAGTGTTACCCAAACCCATAGTGGGGACACTTATCATGCAACTGCTTAAAGTACTTCCTACCGATTTGTTCTACGCCCCTTTCGGTGGACTTATAGAGCTCTGTGTGTCCTTTGACTGCACTTCCCGACTCTGTCTCGTCCTCCCATTCTCCTGCTGTTAAGCTGCAATTTACAACAATTTAATTTACACAAGTCCTGAACTAAGCCGCATTTAACAATCTAAGCAATAAATGCATTTTACTGCCAACTGCCACGCCCATTGCCCGCCCTATCCCTCTCCCTCTCCCTCTCTCTCTGCCCCTGTGTCCTCTGTCTGTGCCCAATTAGCAAGTCAATGTGCCAGAAAAGGTGTCAACAGCAGCAACAGCCCCAGCAACTGGCAACTGGCAACTGGCAAAAGGATATCCTACAAAATGTTGGCCCATAAAACTCGAATGCAATTTTTATTTGCCTTTTTGCCCGGGCTGCAAATCAAAATGCATTGCAAAAGGTCCTTTAATTGCGTTTCACTCGGAACGACATGAAGGCAAATGAAATTTCAGAAAACACAATTAAAAACACTATCCAACAACATTTAATTCCGAATAAAACTCGATTTGTGCTCCTAAACTGTTTACCAACAACTTACTCTAATCACCCTCCTCTGTCGTCATGTCGTATAATTTCAATCTTGAAAATGAAAATAGGGGGAAAATGGCACAGGACTTTACGATTACAACGACTTTAGCTTAACTTATTCGAAATTTTGATAAGTCACATTTTATAGCTTTCGATCTAATCATTTTATAGCGATTTTTAGAAAAATTTTCCATTATTATAACATGAAAAATTTTTGAAAATTTCAAAAATCATTTAAAAGTATTCTGATTTAATAAAGAACAGCCCTGTTGACAAAAAATTCTTCGAAAAGAAACACCTTTATTTTTCTATGTTTCAGACAATACCAAAAATCTCTATAAAAAAGGAACTTTTTTTGTTTATAAAACAAAATAAAACCAAAATTCTTAACACAAATTATTACTATTATTATTATATGGCCATAACAACACTATCGAGTCACAGTCTAAAGCACTATTTTCCTTTAACACTGCTTTCTTTACCGAACATTTTTTATGGTGATTGTATTTCAAATCCTTCTAGGAGGTTCATGCCTATCGACATGGTGATTCGCATAATGTAGTCGTACCGTTACCTATATTTAAAGGAAGTCCCTTTCGAAGACTACAACTTGATTTCTAGTGGATATTTTTGGATGAAAATTTGTCTATAGTCTCTAAAAATATTAATAAATAAAAATTTTATCAATCAACAAAAAAAACGCAAGAAAGTCTCAAAAAATCAATCACAAACGATGATCTTTTTTCGAATTTTCTAATTATTTACAATATTTCAGATAAAAACTTAAGACCAAACAAATCAGCAGATACAGCAAACAATTATACACTGTTTTTTTTATTATTATTTGAATTCATATATTATATGGATATTGTGCTATAAGGGAAATATCATTCCATTTTGTTTTTATGAAATGCTCCAGAAATCAAGTTTCTTCGGCGAATTCTTTCTAATGGTGTCCACTGGAAGTAAGTACCAAGTACCAAATAATCCCTATTTGATTTTTATTATGATTCCAACTATTCCATAGCAATCATTATTACACTTTCTTCACACATAGTTCTCAGTTGATTCATTTTACGTTGAATCAGTCAATATGAGGCACCAATGGGTTAAGACTATGTCTAACTTTTGAACTTTTGAAATATGTTGATTCTGTTGCCCAGATAATATTTATATTTTAATTAATATTTACAAATTTGGGGAATGCATTTCTTATGCAATTCATCCAAACAAATGCAATAAATACAAACGCTTTGTGATTTTGGGGAATTCTTGAACAAATTTCACAGTATATGTCCGAGAAATGAACTGTTCCGAAAGGCCTTATCTGACATCATGAAAATAAATTCGAAAATAATGAAAATTTTGCTATTGAAATGTTTGTGAGGCAAACGTGTTAACAGATCTAATCAAATTATTTAAGGTATTCATCGAATTTTCCCAGTATTTGTCTGGCAAAATTTGTATTCGATTGAATTATTTCAGGTATTTCCCATGGCATGACGAGGATAGTGTGTCAGCTTGTAAAGTTAAGCGCATTAAACTGAATGAACCGAGTCCAGGCTGGACTCGGACACGGACAGACACTATAAATAGATACTACACAATTGTCCGACTGTCTCTTTGGTTTGTTGGGGGGGCGTATCGGATGGAACACCCTGCCTGTCTGTGGGTCTGTCGGTTCGTTTGTATTGCTGTAAATGTGCTCATCAAATATTTAATTTTTAATATACTTATGCATATTTAGTAAAGTATTTGTACCCCCCGCTGCTCCACCACATCCCCCCAACCACATGTCTGTCAAAGTTTCATACACCCTGCTATCATATTTGCCTCGTCGTTCACAATGGAAACCACACAATGTTACCGAAAAGTTTCCTGTTTTTTTGGGCGGGTTTTGCCGCTTGGTTGGGTCTCAACTCTTTCAGCACAGACACACACACTCTGAGCACACTCTGGGCACACTCTGGGCACACTCTTGGCAACTCATCAATGTAATTAGTTAATACAATTTGTGTAATTTCATTTGGAAAATTGTATTGTATATATTGGGTTTATGGGCTATACGAGTTATGGCTTCCATGGGGTGTGGACAAACGCAGCTAAGTATTATTCATTGGCAATTAAACTAATGCCAATTTACTTAACACCCGACTATGAAATGATCGCATTTTCGAGTAAAAATTGTAGTTTCTACAACAATGTTATACCTAATTGGCTGCAGATGTGTCTAGGCAAATAGCAAAACTTTTGGATGTTTGAGTGCAATTATCATAACTTAGCGCTACGAAAAGTGTAAAGAAATTTCCTAAAAATTATAAATAATCTACAGATGCATGTAAACTATGTGTAAACTATGGAAATTCGAAGGAAATAGAGCTGAGGAGGCAGTTTTTAGACGCATCAACAAATGTCAAAGTTCACGTGGGGAAAAAGAAATACATTATAAAGATAAGCAAAGTCGAGGAAAGTGAACTTAACGTTTTTAACGCATAGGAAAAACATTGCCTCTCGATCTTTAAAATCTTACAAACAAAACAAATTGTGGCTATAACAACCCTATCGGAACACAGCCTGAAGCATTATTTGCTTTTATTTCTGGCTTCCTTCACTGAAGATCTTTTCTTAACGTGGGTGGATTTGAAATCCTAAGCCACAACCTAGTTTTCCTAGGAGGCTCATGCTAAGAACATGAGTGGGTCTCGAGCCCACACAACTTGTTTCGCGGGACAGTGCGCTAGCCACTGGTCCATCGTGGCCTCAAAATCACACTTCGATAATTTGTATCATAACCCATTTTTTGAGTTACGCACTACCAAATTTAGTATCCGTATACATTGGGATACGTTTTAGAATAAAAAAATGCTTTATAATTTTTAATATTTTCAGATTTCTACAATAATCGATAATTTAGAGCCTAACGCATCCAGTTACAGAACAGACGATACCTGAACGAGAAAAATGCTTTCAAATTTAGGATCCGAATATATTTAAAGATATTTTAAGACATTTTGATCCTTTTATGTATTTTTTAAAAATTTACTGACTTCCAGAATTTTATAACAATTGACCATTCTTGACAAGATATTTAAGTTTAAAGTTAAAGTCAGGGCACATTGATTTCTTAGATAGATTTGAAAATTTGTGAGTATTCTGATTTTGTTGCCAATCGATAGGAATCATATTGCTTCTTTTATATCATATTATGATACTTGAATGAGTTATGCACGTTATAAAGTAGGATAAAAACCTTTTTTGGCAAGCTTTGCTACCCTTAACATATGAAGAATCGATGATATTTTAAGTTTTAGGATTTTTGACACGTTTGAAAAGTGTGTTTTTTTTTTGTGAATTATAATATATGTTAAGCTATGCAACATAGATAGAAGTTTTATTATTCTATATTTTCTTATATAAAATTTTTATCAACAATTTCATGGAGCTAAGGGTCTCTTTAAGAAGCGTCT
This sequence comes from Phorticella flavipennis, assembly GCA_037040045.1. Taxonomy (NCBI): domain Eukaryota; kingdom Metazoa; phylum Arthropoda; class Insecta; order Diptera; family Drosophilidae; genus Phorticella; species Phorticella flavipennis. The sequence continues at coordinate 46,987 of JBANCY010000146.1, read as the reverse complement.
TTCAGTCCAATACGTTAGTAACCATGGGATATATGGCCAAACCGATCTATATCTATATGACAGCTATGTGATATACAACTTGGATCCCTATGAAATTCTCTGGAGCGGTAGATATTAACGAATCTTGATAGTATATTCTCTCTCTTAGTTCAATTTGTTAAAAATGGTCAATCTGCTGGCCAGATTTTCAAATAGTTCATGCAAAGTGCTTTTCATTTTCAATTTTATTAAAATATTTTATTTTCTATTTTTGTAAATATTTCATGTTTCACATGTTTTACGTGTTTCAAGTATTTCGTATTTGCCTAACTTCCCTCAGATAAATCAAAATTCCACTCATATAAAAACGTAGGTTTTATTATTTTTTTAAGAAAAAATACATGTTTATAAATTTGACTTCTTTTCGACAGACTGTTGTCAGATTGATTGATCAATGAACATGTTTTGGGACTAAAAAATGTTAACATGCCGCATTCCTCTTACTGAAAATATGCGGACAACAGTTTTTTGCTTGTGATTAAATTGTAATGCAAATTTTTTTACCATAAAAAGAATACACAAGCGTGACGAATTCTAGAAACAACAATCGGAACCATATGATGAAATGCGTTATTCATGTTTATACGGAATAAAGTTGAATTTTTCCGCGAAAAAAACCAAAATCAATCGGAAAATTGTGAGAGAAATTTTAATAAATTTACAATTTTATATTTCTTAAAAAATAAAAAATTAGGTTAAATTTAAAAACAATTATCTTTGATTTAAATATTAGAAATAATCATCAATTTTATCAATTTTAGATTGTTTTAAAAACTAATGCTAAAAATAATTATTTTATCATATTTTTTTTAACTCAATCAACTATTGAAGCCCCCAACCAACTTTAGGGTAGAAATATTATGAACATTTCAAATTCCTGAAAAAAATTTAAAATTAGACCTCGGTGGATAGTGGAGTGTATAGCATGCTCCTAGAAAAACTAGGCAGAAAAAAAGACAAATAATGCTTCAGGCTTTGACCGAATGGGGTTATTATGGCCATATAATAATAATAATAGTAAGAATTTTGTAATGCAGCATGTTAGCTCTCAGGTCCTCCAGGACCTTTAATGCTAATGAACCAACATGGTGACTTCATCACAAGTAAATAATCTCTTGGATACAATAAATCATAAGACGGAAGAGCCAATTTCAAGCCATGTATTAACTACTTCTTTTTACTTAACATGCCCATAGATTTGGAAACTATTGATAACAACCTTTTCTTCTTAAACTCTTTAACTAGAATTATACTAGAAAACCAAAATTTACTCCATCGATATTTCATCAAAATGTTTTTCAGAAAATTTAAATATTTTGCGTCTTTCATATCATGAATCCCCCTAAAAACCATTTGAACAAACGCTTGAAAATTTTCCACTTTCTGCTTTTGTCCATAATTTAGTCTTATTTCTCAAGACAAAGAGGATTTATAAGCCATTTCTCACTTGCCCTGACACTGCCCAGTGTACAGCATGCTGCGAGACTTCATCTCGAGAGATTTAATAGGCTTAATGGTAATACCGACGGGGGCAGTTATTGATGTCTGTGGGATAGTTATACTTAATGAAATAAATTAATTTAAAATGCAGCAAACAGCTGACCCATATGAGGTCCAAAACGACTCCTGAGACTAATCTAAAAAAGATATGATTATCAATCAAATAACTGTCAGAACTGTAACACTTAGGTAACAATTAGCTAGCGCCATAGTGTAAGACCAGCCATAATCAGTATTAGACCTTTGGGAAATGGGTAGCATTTTTAAGCTTGTTTCAAAAGGTGAAAAGTTGGAAGTTATAGCTAGATATAGCTAGATTTATCGAGTTCAAAAAGCAAAAGGGCAAAAGCGACGGAAGCCCCTTTTAAATTAAATTTAAAATTTTCATAGACAAAAAGGGAAAGGAAAACCCAATTTCTTTGGTTATAAGACGAGAGGACCCTTCATTAATCCTTGAACCCAAAAACACACGCATGCCACACGCATGCCAAGGATGTGGCAAGGATGTGGCAAAGTGTTGTCCTGGCAAAGTGTTTTGCTAATTTCGCATGTCGCTTGACGCTTGTTCGCAAGTTTTGTGCGATTAGTTTAAATTTGTAGGGTGTGTGTTGTGGGTGTTGTAATTACAATTGAATATCCTTAGGCTTGGCTACAAATTTTTTGGCATCCTTGCTTGATATGCGATCCATCTTCATTATCCTTCATTATGTTGCGTGCGACGTACAAATGTGGCGGGTTCTGCCAATATGCCACTTGTGAAGTGACGCAAAAAGCAACACACACACACAGGACATACAGGACATACAGGACATACAGGACTCTTAAGTGCGTATGTGTGTAACAGTGTGTCTATAAGGATATGGCTGGATTGTTGGTCTGCTTGTTTGGGTGACTCTTTGGACTTGTATCTCCTGCCGCAGCTTCTTACGCATTTTGCTGTTCACTCTTTTGCTTTCTGCTTCATTTGCGTTACAAACACCTTGCCACATGCCACATGCCACATACATATATATACATTGTCCCGACACGCTTTTGCTTTTGCTTTGGCTGAAAGCAAACACTTCTTTTCAGCCAGTTTTGCGAATCTTGTGTAAAAGCGGCTTTTTGGTAAGTTGAGTTGCCGTCTAAATGAAATGGCCCCCAGGCTGCAGATGTCGCCCATTTTTTTTTTTTCTTCAGCTGCTTCCTCTTCCTCAACTTCCTCATTTTTTTTTTTGGATTTGAAGTTTTTGAAAAACACCAAACCAACAACCCACCAAACACTGGCGTATGAGTGCAACTTTTAACGGGGGGCAGGAGCAACTTGCTCCTTTCAACTTTTATGTAGTGCCACTCCCATCGGACTGGACGCCACTGTTGCTTGCCACATGCCCCCGGGCTGGCTGAAGATGCCACACTGCTTGCTTACCACTTGAGGCGCCTGCTAAGCGCCTAATGATGCTTATTTGGCCGCAGTTTCAGCACCTGCTCAAGGTTCGGCCAAAGTAATAAAAATGAAAAGTATAAAGAAATATATGCATCCTGTGTATACATACATATATACATAAGGCGTTGGAGGCGTGGCACTTTGTCAACATCATCCACAACATGTATTAGTTTGACAGACACCAACAAAAGAAATTGTGTTAAATTAATTTCCATGCTGATGAATTCAGTCAAAATAAAGAATAAATAAGCAGAAACAAAGGGAACTTTATTAAATACCCTACAATCTGAGGAGTATTTACATATGGCAGGTGACACGTGTTTACATGCCAGAACGACAGGTGGGTTTTGAAGGTGAGGCAAAGGTGAACAAAAGATTTATAAGCATATAGCTTGAAAACAGGACATCTTTTAAAGAATCGACAAGAGTATTAGCTTTAAATTATAATCATTCTTCATAACACAAGTAAGAAAGCTCTAGTCAAGTGAGCTCGACTTTCCGTGGCAATGAAGGGGTGTATCAAAATTTTGGGAAATTATATTCTGCATTTTGCATTCATCACCCCATATACCAAATATGGAGCCGATAGCTCTATAAATGCCTAAGTTATTGCCAATTTATCGAAAAATGAATTTATCGATTTTCGTGTGAACTTGACATGTGTATTGTGAAAATCAATGCGTTCACACGGACGGACAGACATACGGACAGGGCTTTATCGACTCCGCTATTGATCCTAATCAAGAATATATATACTTTATGGGGTCTGCCACGCCTGCTTCTGCCTGTAACATACATTTGCACAAACTTAATATACCCATCATACCAATTTTCAATTGAAATCAGGGTAATATCTTTACTCATTACTTGACTTGAATTACTTTTTCAATCTACAAAAATACTACTTACTTATTTGAGAGATTTACAGATTTATGTCTTATGTTTCTTTGGCTTATATCTACTAACACGCCCATCGTGACTCGTGACCCGAAATAGGTTGCTCGAACTTCTTCGCAAAGACTTAACCATAAGATCACATATAGAAAAATTCAAAATAAGACCTTGTCACAAAAATTGACATTGTGTTACAGAATTGGAAAGATTTTCAGAAACATAATCGTGCTTACAAGGCAATATAGTGTTCAGATCTTGTGTCTATGGATGTTTGCCAATATTTTCACTAACTCAAGAGTTTTCAATACCCTCAATACTCACATTTTTAAAATCTAAGCTTCATTTATAATCTTTTCTTATAGCAGAATCGTAATTTTTGTAGTCTGTCAGCTCTCTCAAAATATCAGCTCGATTGAATGATATCGCTTGTAACTTCTGATCTCTGAATTAAGAGATTAATTTCCCAATGGATTGCACCATTCAAAGATTCTACTTTATTCAAAGTATGTCAATGGAATACATATTTGATCCCATTGTTTTCCTAAGTCTCCTAGGCTAACATATGTGTTGATGTCGAATTCTTCAATTTTCTCAAATTGCTTTATTAAACCTTTATTAAACCACATTAAAGCTTTTCAATTTATTTTTTACCGACGAGAAACACAATTTTCACTATTTTTTGGCAAATTTCACGACTTTCAATGGGCTTTACTTTACTTCTTAATTCTTCAATTCTAACACCTATCCTTACTCAAATTCCTTTCTTCTCATATATTTCTCACTCTCAACGCTCTCGTCAATCGTTGGTTTGCCCAAAAAGAAAAAAAATCGAAACGAATCCACAAGAATGCGAATGATATAGCACTTCCCATTGCTTGCTCAATGGATGTCCTTAGAGTCCTTTCTACTTTCTGAAGCGGTTTCCCCCGGCTGCAACAGCTCATGATACACACGCCAGATTTATTGCCCCAAAAATACACAACATAAGCTCTCTGAGCCATGAATAGCTTGGCTTTACCATGAATGTTGTCGCATTCTCGGAGAGATGCCCCCGAAACCCCCCATCAGCACCGACGACGATTCGATTGGATTCGTTTCGTTTCGTTTTTCCCTTAAGCCACTTCAGAACAACGGCCACAATACCAAAAGCCATTTGAGCGGTGCGTCTTTCATTCAAACACATCCAAGTTTTTGCCAACCCTCCGAAAACCTCAGTCCTCATATCATTTTCTTGCTTTAGGATTATTTATAATTCATTAAACAGAATTATTTATGTATAATTAATTTGGCAAACAAGCGCGCGTCTCACATTACTCGAATTATTTTTTTAAGAAAATTGAAATACTTTACGCATTTCCACACAATACTCAAGTGTATTTAATATTCACTTGATGTGGAAATTTTTTGGAAATTTTCTTATTTTCATTAATTTGAATACATATATATTTTTGTAGCTTCCTTGGAAGCCAAATTATGCACGGCAATAAAGGGCGAACAATGGCAAAATGCTTTAATCCTATTGACGTTTAATCAAGCTCGGGCCACAGGACAAGCAGGAAGAACGCGGGCAGAACGCGGGCAGAACGCGGGCAGAACGTGGGCAGAGCGTCAGCAGCGGAAGCGTTGCCGTTGCCGACGACGGAAGACAAAAGCCTCGCGTCGGCAATTACAAAACATTTTCCATTTTGCCGTTGAATTTTCAATTGGCCCCGCTATGAATTTCCATTTCGTCGCCTGTTGTTTACCTGTAACCTGTTGCCCTCAACAGGACTCGGCTACAGTTGCCCCCGTTCCCAAGCAGTCCCAAGCAGTCAAGGTGCCCCATGCCCCATGCCGCATGCCACAAAGAGAATAAGGTAAATCAAAGCAAGGCACAAACAGAGCGAAGGAGTATTGGAGCTAGAGATGGGCGCCACTGTATAAATTGTATGCCTTGTGTGTCGTGTCACGAGGGCAAGCACGTTGGGCGCACACATCTCTGGGCAGAACGACAGAACGAAATCAAAGGAAAGGAAAGGCAAGCAGAATTATTTAAAGCCCTTAATAAATAATCACATTTGCATTTTCACTTGTTGATTTTGCCAGGACAAGTCGATTTTCCAGTTTTCTTCGGGCTTCTTTCTGCTGACAACCCACCGATGCCTTGAATCCTTGAAAACTGCGCGCTCAGCAGGCAAAGACCTACGCCAGACCAACCATCATCAACATCGAAATTAGCCCCTAACCACCTCCCGCCCCTGCCACGCCCCTTCCACAAAATGCACTCAGCGTTTTTGTGCGTTGTCATTGGAAAGCTAAATAAATTGAAATTAGACGATGTCAGCAGAAAAAGCCAAAAGTGGCAAAAGACGGCAACACATCCCAATGCCAAGAAACTAAATGAGTCCGGGAATGGGGCATACAAATTGGGAAATGGCAAATGGAAGATGGCAGTGCCAGTGCCAGTGCCAGTGCCAGTGGCAATGTCTTCAACGATTATGGCCATGAACGTCCTCCTCAAAGTCTGTTGCTGAGTCAGTCTCAGTCTCAGTCTGAGCCGGAGCCAGAGTCGGAGCCCCAGACCGGGCCCAAGCTCTTAAACTGCCCACAATTTGTAGTTCTGGCCACTAGCTCTGTGCTCTGAGCCCTCTGCTCTGTGCCCTCAGCTGTGGCAGTATCAGAAATTTCAATTTGCGGTCTTATTACAAGTATTTGGAAAAATATTTTTAAATATAATAAGTAAATTCCATTTGCATTTCGTGCTGCTGTTAAGTGCTGTTAACGTTATGTTAAAAATATTTTGGCGCCCAACGTAGGGCGATTAAAATGAGTCAGAAGTGCAATTGGCTTTATAATTAAAAAACTGAAAATACAAGTACATTTTATACATTTCACGCAAATATATTTTTATAATCTTTATTTATAATTTTAAAGAGTTTTATTCTTAACCCAAGTGTATTTAAGAATCGATAACATTTGGAAATTATTACGAATATTATTGAATATAATTTTAAAATACATAAATAACTAAAAAGCTTATCCTCTCTGACTAAAATCAAAGCTTTTCGAAACATCCTATCTTCATTTTACGCCCAATATAGATCTGGTTCTTGACTGGGTAAATGGTAGGTGTAAATATTTCATACCCTGATCCCATTTTGAAAATGTGAAAATGGGTATAATCGTTTTGTTGCAAAGTATGTCACAGGCATAAGGAAGCGTGGCAGACCCCATAAAGTATATATTCTCGATCAGCATCAATAGCCGAGGCGATTTAGCCCTGTCCGCCCTTCCATTTGTAGGAACGCACCATTCTCGGAAACTACAAAAGCTACACTTTGCATGAAGACCCGTGTAGAGTACGAGTTTTTTTCAAATTTCGGATGCCACGCCCCCTTCGCCCGATAATCGATAAAATGGCCATAACTTTGGCATTTATAGAGCGATCGACACCAAATTCGGTAAGTAAGGTCATGATTAGAAGCTGCGGAATTGAATTTCTCAAAATTTTGATACACCCTTCCATTTTCCCAAAAAGTAACGAAATACATCTAGCAGCCACAATTTTTATGCCAAAGTCTTGAAATTTGGTATGTAGGTGCACATAGACCCTATGCAAAAATTGGCTTCCAAACTTTTTTCCATCCCAATTTGGTTCCATCTAAATGAAACAAGTGCTTATATTTTCTACAATCCTTATCGCAATAGTTTTAATTCCAGAATATATATTCATATCGATGTCATCATCCTATCCGTAGTATTTCAGAACTTATTCTCGACTGCAGCACTCACTTGTTATCTCTATTAGTATTTTTGCAACAAATAATCACTCGAAGTATCATATCTTCATTGAAATATATGTGGCGCTAAACGTAGCAATTTAGAAGGCTTTCCAATTTCCTTAACATTTGTAGTATAACTTCTTCGTTCTTCATACCAATGGAAATTATTGGCGCCCAACGTAGGGCTATAACAAGATTTTATGCCTTTAGAATGTAATAAATTGACATTTCTCATGTCATTTTTTAAGCATTAAAACTTATTAAAACATGTGGGCGCCCAACGTAGGGCGTTTGTGAATTTTAAAATCCCTTATAAATAACATAGTGCTTAATGCAATTGCCTTAAAGTTTTGTGCCATGAAAGTCAAAAAATATTCAAGTTAATTAATGATATATGGTGTATATGGAAAGCACTTTAGATATGAAAACCATAATTACCAAATTCAGCTTATAAATGCCAAACAAAATTGGAACAAAAGCTCCATATTCTCTGGGCTCTTTCGCATCAAACTAGCCATTTTTGCTTTTAAAAACTGTGCAACACTAGACCCAACGTTGACAATGCTGACGGCACGTAGAGGACTCGACATTGCTGGGGCGTCTATAGGGGGCGTGGTCAGTGCGTGTGGTATGACAATACGAAGAGCTGTTGTTGTTGATGGTGTTGCAGTTGTTGTTGATGGTGTTGTTGTTGATGGTGTTGCTGTTGCTATTGTTCAACTTGTTTTCATGCTGTCGGGCAGCTCGGCCCGGCTTGGCTTGGCTTGCCTTGGCTTGGCTTGGCTAGTTGACTAGTTGGTCCAATAACTTTGTTATCGAGCCTCGCCAACGTCGACCCACACATATGCACACACCCACACACACGCCCACTTCCACACACACCCACCCAGGGTTTTAAATTTCAAATTTCAAGTGCATGTGGCAGACACCATGGAATTGGTAGGATGAATGGACGCAGGTCCTGTTGCTGTGCCCCATGCAAATGGATACCAAAATTAATAGCACAGCCAACATAAAATGCAGACACAGAGCCAAAGTGAACTGAAGTTTGAGCAATGGAGTCTATATAGTATATACATATAATATATATATATTTATGAACAGACAGTCAGGGGAACCGTTGCTGAAATTTATAATACAAAGAAAGTATTGTGTCTAAAAGTTATAGTCACAACTTTATCCGGTCAAAGCTTGAAGCACTATTTTCCTTTATTTATAGCTTCCTTCACTGAGGAACTTTTTGTACGTGGTTGGATCTCAAATCCTATGCCGCAACCTAGTTTTTCTAGGAGGGACTCGAACTTGCACCTTTTGTTCGACGGGTCCACCGAGGACCCTAATATATTCATCATTATCAGGAGATAAAACAAAACCGGCTATGTTCCTATTTATCCATCGGTCCTATTGCAACTTCGTACGTAATAATTGTTGAAATCAGTACAATTCAATAGCTATACCATATGTATAAAGCCATAACAACCCTATAGGGTCAAAGCCTGAAGCACTATTTTTCTTCATTTCTGCTTCTTTAACTGAAGAACTCTTTTTACGTGGGTGGATTTCAAAATCCTCCGCCACAACATAGTTTTTCTAGGAGGGTAATGATTATCGACATGTGCGGGACTCGAACTCGCACCTCTTGTTTGGTGGGACAGTGCGCTATTCACTGGTCCACCGAGGACCCTATATACTATACCATTTTGCTTCCTTTAATCTGAAACTTAACTTTGCAAATATTTTCTACAATTGCGGAATTATTTCAAGTTTTCATACTATTTGAGTTTTCTTATTATCTAACAAGCCACAATTTCATTCAATTTCAATTTCAAGGCGATTGATCCATAAACATGGAAGATATGCATATTTTTTTTCGTTTACCAATTTTGGAAAAATTGCTGCATACTTTTAGGTTGAAATCCGTTGCTCAAGAGGGACGGATGCGAAATACTGAATGAAATCCTTTAGAAATCATAGACAAATCTTTCGTAAGCCTAACATGTCTTGAGCATTCAGTATAATATTATCGAAAAACAAACATTTTTGGTATATATATAGCACTAGTATGGCTAAATTTTCTATGAACTGTATTAATTTCTGATATTTATCTGCTTTAAAGATCCAATGACTTCTCCAGCTGCCGGTCACTTGCTCAAGCATTTGACTAAAGTTTTCTAGGAATTGAGCTATTTAGGCAATAAATCCGATTGAAGCGGCTTACAAGGTTATTTGGCCAACTCTGGCCATATGGCAGGTTGTCTGTATGTGTGTGTGTGTGTGTGTGTGTGTGTGTCTAAGTAAACTAAAGCTTTGTGGGCGCCTTAATCGCAGATTACTTAGCCACAAATTTCGGGTCAATATGAAAAGCTATTGCCAATTGTGATACAACCAATGTGGCTGGGGGCTCTGGGGTTTGGCTTAGATGCGGTTACAAATTGATAGCAGAAATAACTGTAGACAGTGGACGATATTCCGGAGAGGAGAGGACATAAGACGACATTCACATTGCTGGAATTACAGTTAAGTTATATGGCCGTAAGCGCGTTAAATTGTGGCTAACAAGTGACGTTGACGTTGACGCTGACGTTGACGGCAGCAGCAAAAGCGGCAGCAGCGACAACACCTGTGGCATAAATTTCCGCTCTCTCTGTCTTTGTCTCTCCCTCTGCCTCTGCCTCGGTCCCTCACACACACACACACACAGCTTGTTGCAAGTTTGTTTGTGCATAGATTTATGCTGAATATGCGCAGCATTCGCCTGTAATTTTCGGCAATCCCCCCGCACGAGTCTTACAGTCCATGCCACAACCACCTGCCACTCCCTCCACTCCGTCCACGTCCTCGCTGCCCCATGCCACGCCTGCGAACGACATCCATTCAGCAAGCAAAAGCCAAACATTAAATCACTTAAAATGCCGGTCCAAGCCTGGACAAACAGCTCCAAGTGCCTTCTGGCCTGCTGCTGCGGTTTTGCGTAGCGCTAAGAACTTCAGATATTTCCAACAGCCCAAAACCAACTCATCCCTCAGCCTGCCAACCTGCTGCTTGCTCCACACACCACCTCAAAACCCAGCCCAACCCAGCCCAGCCCAGCCCTGCCCAATTCAACACAAACCCACCTTATCCCCATCCCAGCCCATCCCATCCCATCCCGTCCAACAGACCCCCAGGCGCTGTTTCTACTCCTGAAGTGGTTTTTGGGTCTCGCATGCGCCACTGCTGCCATTTTGACACTGGCACAGCGTTTCCATAATAATAATAAGTATTTCGCATTGTTTTCTCTACGCTCGGCTTTGATACCCTGTACAAAAATAGAGTGGCAAAAAGGAGACTTTCGTGTTGATATTTTTATGGTCGATTGATTTGCCATATGTGTGGCAAGCCCTAGCAAGGAAATCCTTTTAGGTCAAAACAATTTGATTTGATTCCCGGCTCATAGTTTCATTTCGATACTTTCAGAAAAATTATCGATTAATTGGAAAAATTGTGTTACAATTTTTGTTCACGGTATATCGATTAATTTAGATCTTTTCAAAATATATCGTTTAAGCCGTTCATTTTATTTAAAAACCCTAGAACCCATTTAGCTCTACAAATATTATCGGGGCATATTTATATATTCAAACTGTGCAGTTTTGATTCTACGAAGAAAGAATGGTATTTTCCTAAAATAATCATTTATATCCATGTTGACATGAATATTATTACAGTTCTACTTAGAGTCTAAAATTTAGATTCTAAATCATGATATATATACTTGCATGTATATCGAATTTCAAATGATTTCCATAATCTTACCTGAAATGAAAAGAAAATATTTGGAATATTACAAATTTTTGAAATTATTAATCAATGTAATATTTATATAATTATCTTTCAAATTTTACAAATATGAAATCAGCACTAAGACATGACTAAAGTTAGATAAAGATACATACATGAGTATTAAGTTGTCTGTAATGTGTATAAGCAAGTTAATGGAGCGAAATATGACGATATTATAGATATTATAGTGTATACATATAAAGAAGTACATAGGTTCTTACGGACATATTGCTTATATGCTTATAGAAGTGTCTTTATAAACTCAATGACTTTTTCGACATAATAGATATTCACTAAAGATATGTTTATCTTTTTTGATGAAGTCATAGAATCTTCGTATCTATATCTACCTACCTACTGCTGATATCGACAGTTAAGGAACATCTATCTAATGAAGCCGACATACAGATTCTCCATTAGGACGCCGATTTGAATCATAGTCTCCATAAGTATATCAATAACTCTCTCTTTCTATAGAAAGAAGAATTTAAGAACTTATTCTGCATCAAGAGCAACATTATAGCTTTCATGCTGAAAACCTTAAATACCTTTTAGTTATAAATCAAAGTTATAAGAAATTTACAAAAGAACAAATTTTTGGTGAAACTCAACTGACTGTAGGAAAATTCTTAGAGGTTAACAATCCTAAGCCTGAAAAAAAAGGAATGTCTTAATTTTATGATGCAATCATGTGAATTCGGATAGAATCAAAATAAAATAATTTCAAATATGTATCCAAAAATTGCAGAAGGTTTTCTCTTGATTATCATTTTCAACAGCACGAATACAAAAGGAAAACTATGTAAGATACCTTGAAATTAAAAAATTTCTAATGAAATGCTGCTTAAAAAACTACAGGTTTTACTAATTATAAAGCTGACTTTCGTGAGTTTTCACGCGAATAAATATATATAAATATAGTGTAAAAACTGTGTTAAAGAAAGGTTGAGAAAGAAATTCTAATTTCTTGTATTGGAAAAGTCTCAATTCCCCATACCTAATAGTTGGGAATTGGGGCCTCGGTGGACCAGTGGATAGCGGACTGTTCCGCCAAACCAGTGGAGCAAGTTCGAATGCCGCTCATGTCGATAAGCTTGACCCTCCTAGAAAATCTAGGTTGTTGCGTAGGATTGGAAATCCACCCACGTAAATAAAAGTTCTTCAGTGAAGGAAGCAGAAATAAAGTAAAAATTGACCTTCAGGCTTTGACCGTATAGGGTTGTTATGGCCATATACATATGGTAAAGTTATTAAATTGTACTGGTTCCAACAAATATTACGTACGAAGTTTCAATAGGACCGACCGATAGCCGGTTTCGTTTTAGCTCCAGATAATGATGACTATATGGGGCCTCGGTGGACCCGCCGAACAAGAGGTGCGAGTTCGAGTCCCTTCTCCACGTAAAGCAGAAACGAAGGAAAATAATGCTTCAGGCTTTGACCCGATAGGGTTGTTATGGCAATATAATAATAATAATAATAAATGCCTTAAAAATAGAGCCAAAACTTTTACAGGGTATTTCCAAGTGCATACAGCAATTGTAATATGAGCACTTTAAGTTGTTTTTATTTGAGCAGGGGGCAACATTTTCCACATTTTCACGCGTTTTTCAAACACCCACACACACACAGACAGACACACACACACACACACACACACACGCACATACAAAAGCAGAGAAACACATGGTATATTGTTGCTGTCCTGCTCTGTTGTATGCAAATAATAGCTGAGTGCTGCTTCATCCTGGCTTATAATTGTTGTTGTTGTTGCTATTGTTGTTGTTGTTGTTGTTGTTGTTGTTGTTTGCATAGGCTGTCCGGCATTCAGTTCTAATAAGCCAGCTTGGTGGCAGGGGATGAGGGGTAAGAGGTGTGCGGGTGAGGAGTGAGGGGTAAGGGAGCAGGAGGTAAGTGTGGGCGGTAATTTAAACAATGAACTGCCAGGCCATACCCATTAATATTACTTTAGGCCACTCGCAAACTTTGACTTTGCCTTGTTGTTGTTTATTTTGCCACACTGCGAGTGGCAGCCCCGCCCTCTCGCCCTCAGGACCCTCCTCCATTCACACACAACACAAAAAAAAACAGAAGCCCAAAAAAAAACCAAAAAAAAAAAAAAACGCGAAAAAAAACCTGTAAAAAATTGTGATTCTGAATAGGTTATCAGAATTTGCATTATGCCATATTCATTCGGGGCAATCGGCCCATCGGGGCAAAGCCCAGTGATTTGCTGTGTATTCAACTGTGACTCAATAAATGCCCGTAATGCGAGACAGCTGGATTCTGGGCTTAATCCATAAATAATAACCTGTCCATTGAAACCCATTAGGATTATGCCTGATATTTATTAATTCTGACTAAAAAAACGAAAAAAAAAAAACACAATTCATAATTATTTGGGCTTAACATAGATGAAATTTCCAATGATTTAATACGTTGACAATGGCATTCCGATTTTTAGAGATTGATGTGAAAGGAAAGTTATGTTTTGGGTTTGTTATAATTGATGATGTGGCGCCCCATGGGGTACGCTGGGTTGACAGAGCAGAAGTTGGAAGGATTTACACAACCCTTTGTTGATGATGGGCGCTTTTCTATTATTGCATAAATTTGACACAGTTTTTGCCCATCATTAATGAGTACTGAATGGGGATATAAAATTGTACTCTGAAATTTTACATACATATTGTCTGGAGGCCTCAGTGGACCAGTGGAAAGCTATTCAATTCGATTCCCACTCATGTCGATAGCATGACCCTCCTAGGAGAAACTAGGTTGTGGCGTAGGATTTGAAATCCATCCAAGTAAAAACAAGTTCTTCAGTGAAGGAAGCAGAAATAAAGAAAAACATTGCTTGAGGCTTTGGACGCAAAGGATTGTTATGGCCATTTAATAATGATATCAAGTCATGTCTATAGACTTTTAAGAATATATGATAAATAATCTGCTTTAGAAACTCTTTATACATTTTCCTACATTTTTATTATATTTTTGTAACGATATGTCAACTTTTTTGATATCATTGAAGTGCGTTACGAAATCCTCTACTCAAAGAAGTATTGCTTGGAACAATCAACCCCGTTTTCAATGCAGAATTACTATCCAGTTTAGTTTAACCATCCACCGAGTCCCCCAAACATCTACCTTTAATAGTAAAATATTCCCGAGAACGTGCTAATTGGGAAAAACTTCTATAGTAATTTCATAAAATACATATATTTGTTAGTTCTGCGGCATTTATAACTTTTGGTATCCATTTGTCATGCAGAAGTTCTATTCCAAGAAACATAGTTTTACGGGTTAGGGTTAATCTATTGTAGTAAATGGAAAAAAGAAATAAGAATATTTAAGATTTTGTAAGGAAAATTTGTTCAAAAAATAAAAACCATAGTGCTATGGGAAGAAATAAAAAGATATGTTAAAGATTATATAAGCCTAACTGCCTACATAGATATACTATATGACAATGTTTTAGTTATCTATGCTTCAGTCGGGCAATCAATGTCTGTCAAGTCCGTATGACTGTCTTCCGAGACGTTTGTAATAATTCCTGTTGAGATTCTGTAGTAAATCAACTTACCAAAGATATCCTAAGATCCCTTTCAATGGTCAAATAATGCATATATTTCCAATGTTTATAGATTTATTTTCCTTAAATCATATATAAATTTGAATTTCTCTATTTTCTAAAAATCTATCGAACTTTTCATATAATAAGAAAAAAAATTGTTAGATCAGCCTACTTTTTGGATACTTTTTGGCATCCTAAACCTTAACCGCTAGGGGCCTCGGTGGAACAGTGGATAGCGCTCTGTCCCCCAAAAAAGAGGTGCGAGTTCGAGTCCCGCTCATGTCGATAGACATGACCATCCTAGAAAAACTAGGTTGTGGCGTAGGATTTGAAATTCACCCATATAAAAAAAGTTCTTCAGTGAAGGAAGCACAAATAAAAGATTATAGTGCTTCAGGCTTTGACCCGATAGGGTTGCTATGGGCATATAATAAATAAACCTTAACCGATTTTGATACAGGCCAGTCAAATGGCCTGCTACCATGACGTAACTTCAAAGTTAGTAATCAGACTATAACAAATATAATACAAAGGGAAAATAATATAAAAAATGTTTCCCATAATGTCAAAATTATATATGTCAATTATATATATGAATCAAAAATTGATGCATTAATTAAATCCACTGAGTAGAGGGATGAGTAAATCCCTTTGGGGGACTTCAATTATCCCATTCGAAATAAATCAATTTCATGTAAAATGCGCTGACAATGTTTAAGCTTATTTTATAAATCCCATTTGGGTACAACATTTTTCATTTACGGTTAACTAATTGCTTCAATAAAATGTACAAAATTTCCCATTTCAATTTCAATTTCAGCCTTCGGCTGAAAGATGAAAAAAAAAATTTCCATTTCCGAGCTTATTTGCAAATGATTTGCTACAATAAATTGTTAAACTTTTAATTTGTGCATAATTTGTACATAATTTATGCTATACCATATTTTGCACCCTTGGTGCCCCCCTAACCGCCCCCGGCCACAGCTGTGCCACCCTGTCGTCTGTCCGTCTATCTGCATAAATGGAACCCATAACAATAATGCTCATTAGGCCCTCCACTTAAAGTTCCTAAAACCTTAATCTCAATTCTGACCACTTTCGTTTTCATTTTTGGTCAACAACAGAAATCAGAGGCAACACATAAAAAAAATTGAATGAATGAATGACTGAATGAATGAATGAATGGTTGAATGAATGGTTGAATGGAAAGCAAGGCAAAAAAAATAAATAAAGAATAGAATAACCAACCGAAACCGGGCCAAAAGCGACGATGTCAAATAGTGCAAAGCAAATGTTTTATATTAGGTGGCAGCTGGCGGCGGGGGGCGCCACTAATGAGGCCCTTGGGGAACATATTAAACTTGAGAGGCAACAACTACAACAACAACAACGACAACAACAACAGAAAAGGGCAAAAATAAACAGGAAAAAAAGAATGTTGAAAGTATTTTGTGGCTCTGGCGAAAGTTGTATACGCTTACAATGAAGTCTATTAGCCCCGGGACAGTTAATTTTCACAAGGAATGGTTTGCCAATAAAAGCTAATGGGAAAGTTTAAGGTCAGTTGAACAAATCCCGAAAATTTTAGAAGAATTGCTGCAGAAATATAGGAGTTATGCATATAAACGTAAGAGCAGCGCAGGGTTTTGATACCAGAAAAGGCAGTGCTATGAACAGAAACGGGTGTGCTAACATTCCGAAAATTTCAGAAGAATTGGTGCAAAAATAAATAGATTGGAGCAATAGGAAAAAATGATAGATAAAAACTAAGCTACTAAAAATTATATTCTGTTCAACTTATCCTTGCAAAGGCAAAATCATATGGAAGTTTAAGGTCAGTTGAACAAATCTGGAAAATTTCAAAGGAATTGCTACAGAAATGTAGGAGTTATGCATATAAATGTACCCCCAACGCATGGTTTTGATGCCAGCAAAAGCATCAAGCAAAAGCATGAGCAGCAATGGATGTGCTTATATGATAAATAGGCTTGAAGAAGCTGGAAGAAAGAAACTGATAGGAAAGTTGGTATTCAGTTGAACATTTTCTGAAAATTTCAAAAGAATTGGTACAAAAATAACAAAGTTATGCAAGGGTGCAGCACTGAGTGTGCTTATTGGAGCTGTAGTTGAAAATTGGTAGATACAAGTTGAGCTAGGAAATCTTAAATTCGGTTGAACTCATCCCAAAAATTTCAGAAGATTTGCTGCAGAACTATAGAAGTTATGTACATATATGTAAAGCCTAAAGGGCAGAACATGATTTGATGTCACCCAAAGGCAACTCTACAAGTAAAAACAGTAATTTAACAACACTATCGTACAGCGTGTTCTAATTTTCTTTTATTTCTTAAACTTTTCCAATTTGTTTGTGTAGAATCGCGGTGCAAACCCCAAAGCATATGCTGAAAATTACAGGTCTATGTGCAGACCCATCAATAAGAACACCTCCCCGCAGCAATATGTTACACAATGCATAGCAAAATGATAATAATCCACGTTGTGAAAATGTTTGTCAAAATGGAAAAGTGAAAAGGTGGAAAGGGTGATAGGGTGATGGGGTGAAAGAAGTGGGGAGAGTGGGAAAAGTGGGAAAAGTAAGCAAAAGTAATGCACACAGATTTTCCCAGTTGACATGTCGCTCGGGTTGCTTGTATTGAGTTGTTGTCCCAGTTGTTGTCACCTTGTCATTTCGCTAAGACAAAAATGGCAACTTTTACCGGTGCTAAAGAACAACCAAACATATATACATTTTATATATATATATCGAGAATGCAACAACTTTTTAATTTAAAACAAAAACAAAATGGAGAATGGAAAATGAGGAAAAAAAAAATGGCGAACAAGGAAAAGAAAAGTAAGAACTGCGAAGACAAATCACGACGACCCCTAAAAACAAACTTTCCCTGGTATTCCGACTCAACTGACTCACAAAATTAAAGCAATAATAACTTTGTTGAAACAAAAAAAAGCGAGTAAAAGAAGAAGAAGAAGAAGGAAATGAAGAGGTAGCATAAAAGAGGGTAAACTTTTTTTTATTTTTTGGTAACATCTTCTACTTCGCCGTGTTCACATTTGTTTTCGCCTGGCAGCTGTACTCGGTGAGTTCCAAACTTTGCACGGAACTGGAACCGGAGCCGGAGCTGGAGCTGGAATTAAAGCTATGACTGGGTCGGGGGGTCTGTGGACGGGGGCTGTGCATGAGTTATAGCTTGTGCAGAGTTTAACTGAAAACTCAAGAAATTGGCAACAGCTAATTTAGATGGAGTTTTTTTTTTTAAAGAAAGCTCTATGTAAGAGTCTAAACTGAAATAGTAAAAGTTAGAGAACTGGCAGCATATCAAAATAGTACATTTTTGCAGGTGTTGAGCACATACGAAATATGATATTTTACTGCTTTAGAGTACTATTGATGTTTAAGGGGAATTTCACATTGCAATTTTTTATAAATTGATTTCTGAAGTATTTCAACAATTTATTGATTTCTAAACTTTTAAAATAAATGAGTATTTTCAAAACAAAAACAAAAAATGGAGTTTCTCTCAATGAAAGCTTTTTAATATGGTGTTTTAATCCATTTTAAATTTGCAGGAAGGTTAAATAATAAAGAAACTTAAGGGTATGCTGAATTTAAATCAATTAGCTCGAGAATTATGGGTAATATGGACAAAACCGTCCTTTAATTATATGATGGTTTCATGATATTGTGATCCAATTCTTTTGAAATTAAGAGGAGTAACAGATAATAAAGAAAAGTGTGAGTTATGGAGAAAAAACCGGCTAAATATGTGTTATATGTGATCTGCAGCTTCCCTACAATATAAGCCTAGATAAGCAGAAAGACGAACATTATTATTATTATATGGCCATAACAACTCTATCGACATTTTCTTTTAATATAGTACAGAAAATCTTTAAAATGTTTGTTCAAATAGACAGAGTTTTTAAAATTGAAGATAAGACAATTATTCAAAATTTTTTTCAGTTAAATTGAAGATAATGATTGATATCACAAATATTTCAATAGTTTAAAAAAAATTCTAAGTAAGTTACGATTAGCGGGAGAAATCATATAAATCTTAAAAATCCCTAAGGCGCTCTTCACATTTTTTGATACAACCAAAAATCAACTCACAGCAGTTCTATTTTCACATTATGGGGTGGACCAGTGTATAGTGCTCTGTCCCGCCAAACAAAAGGTGCGCGTTCGAGTCCCGCTGATGTCAATAGGCATGACCTTCATAGAAAAATTAGGTTGTCGACTTGAAATCGACCCACGTAAAAACAAAAGTTCTTCAATGAAGGAAGCCAGAAAAAAAGGAAAACAGTGCTTCAGACTTTGACCCGATAGGGTTGTTATGCCCATTTAATAATAATAATATATTCAGATAGTTAAAAATTATTTTTTTCAAGCCAATTGATGTTCAGTCCCAGAAAAAAAGAAAGTGAAATTTGAAATGTTGGCACATCGCCAGCCAAATGATAATTGGGCCAACTTAAGGTATAGATTATCAAATTTTCCTGTCCGAATTTCCACAGATTTCCTGCTTTTGCACACAAACCGAAATCAGAACAACAAATCACAAATCACAAATGTTATATGAAATTGCACAACATTATTGGATTTCCGACAATCAAAATTGATTTGCCGGTTATCATGATATATTTGTCTTATTATTATCACAAAGCCAAGGCACGCATAAACGTGGTAGATCCTTCAGGTATCTGACTTGATTACAATTAATGGCGCCAATTTGTTTGGACCTGATGCTGCCGCTGCCTCTGCCCCTGCCCCTGCCCCTGCCCCAGCCCCAGTCGTTGCCACTGCTGTTGCGTTTTATATGCGACTGTTATTAGACAGAAAGGGGGGACAGATGGGTCTTCGGGAGGCCTTCGGTGTGGCTGAAATCGCAAATTTTTGGCGGAAGGCTGCCAAAACAGAAACTGGGCATAAAACTGGCAAAGCAGGACCAAGGCGGCCCGAGGCGGGGCAAGGAGAGAAAGAAAGTTGAAAGCAAAACGACAATGACTGGCAAAGGCATCGTAAAAAGCGGTCATAAAGTGGGGCAAGAAGAAGAATAAGAAGACCCTAACCAAGACCGGGACCAAGAGCAAGAGCCGGGTCTGAATGCTGTGTGTAAGTGTATCTGTGTGTATCTGTGTGTGTGCCTGATTGTGCGGGTGAATGAGAATAGCCCACAGATATATTGGGATATTTGTGCCTCAGGCTGATAAAGTCGACGGCAGGACCAATCCTTAAAAAGTCTGCACAACTCGCGCTCAAATCAAAGCAAACCACTCGAATTGTGACTCAAGCAAATGAGTGCTTATCAGTTGTGAGTGAGTTACTTTTGTGGAAAGCGCTCAAACGACTGAGTTAGCACGTGTTAAACGCACAACTGTGATGAGCGTGCTCAACAAATCACGTCAAGTGACAAGCAGTGACTTGTTTGAAGCTAGCAAATCACTAAACTGAAGTATATAAAACTGGCAAGTTATCAAGTTAGCAAGCCAAATCAAAATGTCCTAAATACCATAACTCGACAATATATAAAACAGATACGATGGGAAAAAGTCGTGATAATGTTGGTAAATTGAGACTGTGTTCCGTATCTTTTCATATTTTTCGGTCTTTTGAGTGAACAGACAACGCAGGAATTTCAGGTCGACAGTTTTTTGCGAGCTTTACAAAATACGCTTCTGTTGAAGCGAGCTTCAAATGGGATTTTCGTGGAGAATCATAATGGGCAAGGTTCCGCGCATTTTGAGCTATGCCAAAGTCCTATGGGATGAATTTTGAGAGTTTTAGAAAATCGCAATTATCTCGGAAAAGTGAAAAAATTTACGAAAATGGGATTTTAATGGAGAATCCTCGTGGGCGAGGTTCCGCGCATTTTCAGCTGTGCCCAAGTCTTATGAGATGAATTTTGAGAATTTTAGAAAACGGATGGTATATATGGGATCCTTCATAGCTTTGGGAAATTCCATTCTGCAGCTTACATTCACAACACAAGTATACCAATTTTAGGTAACTCGGTGGATCGCACTATTCCTTCAAACAGCAGGTCGTGGGCTCCAGCCCCACTCATGTTGATAGCATGACCCAATGGAAACTAGGTTGTGGCGTAGGATTAAAAAATCCACCAGCTGTCACCCGATAGCGTTGGTATGACCTTATAATAATAATATACTAAATTTCGAGCCGATAGCTCAATAAACGCAGAAGTTATTGAAAAAACGAATTAATAGATTATCCGACAAATAGCGTGGAATCTAAAAATAATAAACTTGATCTGCTTATGACATTCATATACCAAACCAATTTTAAAGCCACATTTCATTTGAAATCAGGGTATAAAAAATAATTATATAAGGATTGGTATTTATATTCCTGGCCTTAGCTTACTTATTATTATTATATGGCCATAACAACCCCATCAGGTCAAAACCTGAAGCACTTTTTGTATGCCTTTATGTATGCTCCTTCACTGAAGATCTTCACTGAAGATCCTTCCTATGCCACAACATAGTTTTTCCAGGAGGGTCATGCTTATATCGAAATGTGCGGGACTCGAACTCGAACCTCTTTTGGATGGGCGTGCGCTATACACTGGTCCACCGGGGTCCCTAGCTTACCTATAGACTTATCAAGTTTCATTTTTCGACTATAGACGAAGTCAAAAAGAATGCTTCGTATCGAAATAACGATATGTAAATAACAAATTGCTATGCTTTGTTTTGAAAGCTCGAGCAAGGTTTTATCGATCAATAGGAATTTCATTTATAAAAAAAGGATTGTATGAAAATGATTAAAGATTCCTGTACAAAAGGTATCAGACCTTAGTGAGAAGAGAGGACTAATATATTGATCAGAGCATCGTTGTGGGGTTTTTAAAGTAAAGTAAGAGTATTTATGGAGCCTCGGTGGAGCAGTGTATAGCGCACTGGCCTGCCAAACAAGAGGTGCGAGTTTGAGTCCCGCGCATGTCGATAGGCATTATCCACCTAGAAAATTTAGGTTGTGGCGTAGGACTTAAAATCCACCCAGGTAAAAAAAAGATCTTCAGTGAAGGAAGTTGAAAAAAAGTTAAATAGTGCTTCAGGCTTTGAACCAATGGGGTTGTTATGGCCATGTAATAATAGAGTATTTCAATAAACTGTGACTGCACTGCAAAAGACGTGACAGGAAACCGTGACTTTAAGGCGCAACGCTGCCACAAGGCGCTGCTCAAGGCACAATAACGCTTCCGCAATGCTGCTCTCCTCACTCAACTCTCTCTCGCAAACGCGCTCTCTCGCCGTCGCTCAGTGAGTTGGAGCTTTGAGCTTTTGGCTCAACGCAGGCGCAGTCGCTGAGCAGCGGGCAGCGGCAGCGGGCAGCAGCCGCAACAACAATAAAATTCAATAAAATGTTTGCCGACAATTGTTGTTGTTGTTGTTGCTGTTGTTGTTGTTGCTTTGTAACTGTTATGCGCTGCGTTTGTTGTTGTTACTCAATGGGTTAAAGGAACAACAACAACAGCTGCCGGCGGCCCCTGTGCGTATGCAATGAAATTTTTTGTGGCTTTGCAAACAAAAACAACAACAACAACCGAGCGGCATGCCTTTAATTGTGGTGTTGTTGTTGTTGTTGTTGTTACAGGGTGGGGTGTTGGGCGGGGTGTTGGACGGGCGTACGGTGTTTGGTGTTGTTGTTTGGTGGTGTTTGTTGTTGTCAGCAGGTCACTTACCTTTAGCTCTCGTTGGCCGCTCTTTGGCTGTGTTGTGCTGCGTTTGTTGTCGTTGTTGTTGTTCTCGTTGTTGTTGTTTTGGTTTGCCGCAAACAATAACAACAAATTGTTTGCTAAAATTTTTGTTTGTTTTTTTTTTTTTTTTTGGGTTTCTTTTTCTCTTTTCACACACGTTTTTTACATATATTTTTATTTTTTTCACACAAAAAAATTTTGGCAAAAAATTTGAAAATTTTTTTGATTTATTGTTAATTTTTTGCAATTTTTTTAAATTATTTTTATTTATTTTTATTTATTTTTATTTATTTATTTTTGTTTGTTTTAAACAAAAAACCAGCGCCGCACATGGCCTAGGACGTCGGCTGCGGCTGCCTGCACTGATTTTCAGCGCGGATGCTTTGAGACGTTGACGCTGACGCTGACGTTGGCGTTGACCGCGCTGCCGCTGCCGCTGCTTTAGTTGTTGTTGTTGTTGTTTGCCCAGCTGCGTGCTGCTGTTGTAACTGTAGTTAGCATGCTGTGGCGGCTGCTGCTGCCGCTGCTGTTGTTGTTGTTGCGCTCAAAATGTGCTCTTGTAAAGAGTAAACCGTTAACCCCACTACCGCCATTACACTCTCTCACACACACACATACACACACACACAGTCACACACACACAGGCAACTCCATTGCTGTCTTCCTGCTTTGCGCTTTTGGCCGCTGCGACGACGGACGACGTCATCGACGTCGCTGCCCAACGTCGACTGCAGCGCAGGCGCCGCAGTTAATCACTCAAAACTCAGACTCAGACTCAAAACACCGACTCAAAGCTCCGACTCAAAGTTTGAGTTTAGCTCAAAGCTTTGAACTCACCTCAAATATGTTGTTTATCAGCTGTGGCGCCGCTGCTGCTGCTGCTGCTGCTGCTGTTCCCGCTTTAAGCGCTTATCGCATAGATTTCTGATAACTTAATAATACTCTTTTTTTTTTTAGTTTTTTCTACTTGATTTTTTTACACCGTTAAAAAAAAAACAACAAAAAATACATACAAACATATAGAAAATGCCGTTGCGCGCTTATCAGCCACCGACACACACACACACACACACAGACAGCTGTTGTCGATAGTTTTTGGGGTTTCAGATTAATCGATAACAATAAACGATCATTTAAAACTCGGCTAAATCAGCAGTTCAATCAACACTTGGGGTAGTCTGGGGGGTGGGCCTGCTTTATAACACTTTTCGATCGTGTCGTATAACAGAAAAATCAAAAATCTCTCAGGCAGAACGCGGCAATTGGGGACTGAATCAGCAGCCAGTGCTGTTATGGACCCGTTCGAAATGGAAACTAAATTGGAAATAGAAAACTCTATAGAGAACCCCGGCGGGCCAGCCAGTACCAGTACATGCGCCGTGCACACGGACGGACTCGATTTTAATCACACACGCAAAATAATAATAAAATTGAAATGAAATGAAAAACAGAAGCCAAACGAACCACACCGAACCGAACCGTACCGAAACGATCCGAACTGCAACGAACTGAACTGAACAGAACAGAAGACTATATAGTCAAATCGGGGACGGAGATAGAGACGGAAGACGGAGACGGAAGACGGAGACGGAAGACGGCATCGCCAATCGAAATGAAATGAAATGATCAACGAACGATTCGGGTTTTCAGTTTCGGTTTCAGTTCGTACGCTAATCGTATGCCCTACCCCTAATGGAACGGAACGCAATGCTATGGAATGGTATAATAGGGTATGGTATGGTATGGTAGGGTATGCTCTGGTCTGGTTTGGCATAGACCAATCGATTCAGAAAAAATAGCAGTCAGGGTTAATAAATATTGTGTCAAGAATTTAATATGTACTAAACTATCGAGCAAATATAGGAATGGTTCTTTATTTATTGAACGCCCTGACAATGCCATTAGTATTATGTCAAAAATATTGTCACATTATAAAGTCTTCCCTACATATATAATGCATTTCATGCTCCGAAATTGGAGTAAATACCAAAACAATCTTTCGCTTCCTAAAGAATCTCCAATTTTGAATCTATAGGGAAAATTGGTGCAGATCTTTCTTCTTATGCCATTTGATATATATTTTATTTAAAATACATCTAAACAATCAGAAAACCAAATTATATTATCTTGTATTATATAGCATTTCTAGCAAGAGTCTATCAAGAAATTTCATTTTTAACTAAGATCAAGCTTCGGGAAATTAAAGCCAAAAAAATTAGCTTTCAAAATGAAGCTTATAGATACAGTCGAAATTCCCAATAATGAATCTTGACGGGACCAGAAAATCACTTCATTAGATAGAAGACAGAAATTATATTTATATACAATGAAATTGGAACGAAAAAGTTGTGTATTTGAAATCAATTCATAATAGGGAGAACTTCATTGTATAGAAGTTTATTATAGAGAAGTTCGACTGTATTAGCATTTCATAAATAATCATTATTTTTTATATATTTTTATAATCTATTCTTTTATAATATAAATTTGTAAAGCTCAAGTGAATTCGTATCTTAAGTTTTTAAGCTACGCGTAAAATATGGTTGAAGATAAATTCAAAAGTCTATTGATGCTCACAGACTTTTAATAATTTCAATGCGCGTTCAAATGTGCTTAATTGAAATAAATCTTTAAGCTCAAAGAAAATATGATCAGTTAAAAGATTGTTTAAAAGCTCCAGATAACTTTAATGAATCTAAAAGAACTTTTAACATAATGATAATTGATTAACAAATAAGCGCTTAAATTGTAACTTGATTAATTAAGGAAAACTTTGCAGGTCAAATAAACTTCAATTAACGAAAGAGAGCTTTGTAGTTTGAGATAATTTTGATTAATTATAGGTTGATGTAAAGCTGATCTTACTATGTACCTTCAATGGATTGCTGATTAATTCAAAAAATCTAGGATTAAGATAAAGTAAACTTTTTTAACAAGTGAAAGCTTTAAAATTATAAAAAGCTTTACAGCTCACAGAAACTTTATTAGTGAAAGAGTGTTCCGAAGTTTGAAATACTTTAGATTAATTATAAGTCTCAGTTACTTTACTTTCCATTCATTGCTGATTAATTCAAGAAATCTATTAAAGCTGCAACTTTAATGAATTTAATGAGTTTTTGAGCTATATGTAATTCTGATTAATGTTTTGAAGCCGAAGCCTAATTTAAAGAGAACTTTTAAGTTTGAGCTAATATTGATTTGAAGAGCGATTTTAAAGTATGAGTTGACTCTGATTAATTAAAGAGAGTTGAAAAGCTCAAATTAAAAATAATTTTCAAGTTCCAATTTTAAGTAAATTTTTGTTATATTTGTTGAACAAATCATTGAAAGATTATAAAGAATATTGTATATTTTTATAGTTAGCTGGAAATTTAGAAAAGCTTTAAGGCACACAGTTATGTGAAATACTTATAGAAATTTGAAGAGCTCAAAGAAAGCGCCATTAACTAAAATTTGATATGAAGCTCAAGGTAATTGTGATTAATTAAATAAAGATAAAAATTTTGAGGTTGGGGCCTCGGTGGACCAGTTTATAGCGCACTAGCCCGCGAAACAAGAGGTGCGAGTTCGAATCCCGCTCATGTCGATAGGCATGACCGTAGCGTAGGGCCTGAAATCCACCCACTTAAAAAAAAAAGTTATTCAGTGAAGGAAGCTGAAAAAGACAAATAGTGCTTCAGGCTTTGACCCAATGGGGTTGTTATGGCCATATAAAAATAATAATAAAAATTTTTTAGGTATATTTGATGAATTAAAGCAAGCTTTAAAGCCCCAGATAAAAAATATCTTTAAATTCCTATCGAAACTTTCAAATGTAAATGATTAATTTATATGAACTTTAAAGCTTAAAGGATTGATAAATAATCAATTAAATTTTCATAGTGAACTTGATTATTAAAAGGGTGCTTTTAAGCTCAAGTTAAAAGCTTTCAGCTTCTGTTATAGTTGGAGTTAACTCAAATTAAGAGTAGAATTCTTAGCTAATTTTCCGAGCATATTTATTCAGGTGTCAAAACTATCGAGAAAACTATGGGCCCGCCACCCTATAACTATAGCTATAGCTATAGCTGTTGCTGTACCGCAGATGCCACTCGATTGTGATCAATCTGCTGCTGCTGCTGCGGCTGCTGCGACTCGACGTCGGCGTCGGCGTCTGCCGCTGCTTCCATTTCGTGATGATTGTTGATCACGCTTTGATATTGAGTGCATTTGTGTGTTTCTGTGTAGTTTGTTCTTGTTGTTGTTGTTATTGTTATTAATATTATTGTTGTTTTTTGTTGTTGTTGACTATTGCTTTTTAGAGAGCGGCACGCAACGATCGTCAACATTTTGCGGAAAAGGCAAACAGAATTGATCGATGCTCGGCCGCTCGGTTATTTTGTTGTTTGTTATTATAATTACAATTAAAGTGAAGCGACGACCGCCCCGTTGTCACAGCAACAACATCATCAACAACAGCAAATATCTAATGAAAACGTACCAACTGCACTGTATGGCCCCACAGATACCCTATAAGTACATACGAGTCTAATAGAATTCAATCAAATAAGTTTTCATAAGAGTTCTATCAAAACTTTTGGCTTCACTTCTACAAATTTAACATATTGAAAGATATTAGAAAATGTCTAATGACCCATTTGAAAACAAGTTAGAAAGCTCCAGTCGAGTGTGCTCGACTACGAGATACCCTGCTGTGAACAGTGCCATGTAGTCAGAATCGCTTAATACCGATCCACTTGAAACATTTAGTATAACTTCGAAATCTATACGTGTGTCGAAAATCTTGTTTCAAATCGAAAAATTACACATTCTATCAAATTTTTTTTATTTGCGTTGGAGAGGGGCGTGGCATCCGAAATTTGAGAAACTGCTTTTTCGCATCATCAATGCAAACCTATATGGAAAACTTCGTGTCCCTATAAACGTTTAGCCGCCAGGTGGTATAATGCAATTTTCACCTTTTGCCATTTTGGCGCGTTTTCGGTCACTTCTGAGTCTAATAACTTCGATGTTTATAATTCGATCCTTCTGAAAATATTAGGTTTAGTTGGTAATACCGTCATGAATATATATTCTGGAATTTGAACCATTTTGTTAAAAATTGTAGAAAATATAAGCACTTATTTAATTTAGGAGGGACCAAATTGGGATGCAAAAATTTTTGAAGCCACTTTCTGCATTGTATCTATGATCACAAACATACGAAATTTCATGACTCTAGCATACAAATTGCAGGTGTTATATACATGTAATCACTTTCCGGGAAAATGGAGGGATGTATAAAAATGTTGGGAAATTCCTTTCTGCAGTGTCTAATTATGACCCTTTATACCATATTATAGCCATTTTATCGAAAAACGAACTAATCGACTATCGATAAATTTGATATGTATTTTGGACTTTGTTTCCATTCTAACTTAATTTTTGAAGGTTTCTTACATATTATTTCTGTACACTACTTCCTGGTAGAGCGTAAGGCCTTAGATCAAGAAGAACTTTAAAAACGAATACTTCTTATATTGGTTTCGAACATATTTTACAAAAATTTTGAAAAATTCCAGACTATGGTCTAAATCAAATTAGATCACAATATGTAAAACCTTTTTGTGTAATGTAATTGTAATTGTTATTTTCATAGATACCATACAAATATTATACGTATTTTACTTTTTTCAGATTTGGATAATATATCAAGAAATTACCATTTGTCAGATTTAACATTTCAAGCTTATATATAAACGTTTTAGATTCTAAAATTTAGAATAATAAATTTAATCGATTTAAATTTATTATTATATGACCATAAAAACCCTATCGGATCACAGCTCTAAACGCTATTTGCCCTCTTTTCGCTTTCTACTTGAAGATTTCTTTACGCGGAATTCAAATCATACATCACAACTTAGTTTCTTGGTGCCATAGAATTTTTGTACATATTCCTATTTTTCGGAGGAGCTTAGGGATTCTTCTACAAGATCCTAAGTGTCTTGTTTTGTTCAGATGGAGTTGATAGCATATAATGTAGTTATTAGGCCATGACTTAGAAGACATTAATTCGAAAAAGTGTTTGAGTGTGATGAAAACGGGACAGTGGGCTACCCTGGTACAATATGATAAATTTTGTTTAAGTTCTAAAATCCAATAAGAATAGATTTTACTTGAGAATTTTTATAAAATAAAATCATTCAATCAGTTATATAGAACCTAAATATACCAAGTTTAGTACATAAAAAAGAACTGTGCCAAATGTCATATAGTTAGCATGAAAACTAGATGAACTGTGTTATCATATGGAGCTTCTTAAGCTGATCGAAAATATATATATTTAGAAGAACTAGGTTATAGGTTAGAGGTTATATAGGCTATAGCATTCAACACTCTTCTTACGAATTCTTATAGCGGCATTATAATCCACTCTGACTGACATTCACACCATTCATACTTATACCAAATTTATAGGGTAGCCAGCGAGTGGCCCATTTTTTATGTGGGTTTAGAGGGTATTTGACAACAATCAAAACGCTGACGTCGACAATAACGGAACCAAAGCACACAACGAGCAAACCGCACCGAAAGTACCGCTGCGCCCGGCGGGTCGATCCAATCGCAATGTGGGAGACAACTGCGTCGCCGTCGTCGTCGTCGTCGTCGTCGTCGCCGCCGCCGTCGCAACTCAACTGAGAACTGTAACTGCCATAAGCGATAACGACGCCAGCGACGCCGCTGACTGCGGTCGCTGCTGCCGCTGCCGCTGCTGCTGCTGCGGCTACTGACGTTGTTAACGATTTTCAAATAGCGCAGCACAGACCCTGCCCAGCACCCCCTCCCCCTAGTCTCTCCGCAGCACCACTGACAGCCCCACAAGCTGAACGTTTGGCGAAATGGACGCGCGCTGCCTGCCTGTCCGTCCGTCTGTCCGCCAGCCCGCGCGACCGACCATGTGTCGTCATTAGCGACAACGTCGACGTCGGCGTCAGCTTCAATTGTTTGTTTGGCGCGTTGTTGTTGTTGCTGCTGCCGCCGCTGCTGCTGCCTTGTGGCGTCTGCTCGGACGCTTATCAGCGCGCAGCTCTGCCAGGTAAATGTTTTACACCTGCGATAACGTAACGGCCATCCCCACGAGCCTGCAGCTCGTTTCCAGCAACATTTATCGATTATTGGCGTTGGCGCCAAAATCGATAGGATTTCGATTCGAAAATCATATAGACAGGCCTGAATTATTATTATATGGCCATAACAACCCAATTGGGTCAAAGCCTGAAGCACTATTTGTCTTCTTTTCTGCTTCCTTCACTGAAGATCTTTTTACGTGGATGGATGTCAAGTCCTACCCCAAGCCTGAAGCATAAGCATATTTCTTAAAGAATTTGCTTAAATTTAAACTTTGAAATTGAAATTTTTGCAGAGAAATTTGTTGAAATTTTCACAGAAAAATTTGTTAACATTTTCGCAGAAAAATTTGCTGAAATTATAGAAATATCATCGAACAAATTTTGGTTTTCGATCGGTCATTCAGATTCATTTTCAAATATTTCAACCAGGAACCAGGACAAAGTCTCAAAAGAATTTTGAATTTTTTGTAATTCCAGATATTTGTATGGAAATCAACAATTATATTTTAGAACACGGAAATTAAAAGGGCTCTACTCTATAGATATAGCTATTATAAGATTATTTTAGGTACAATTTTTATACCCTGATCCCAATTGAAGTGTATAATAAGTTTGTGCAAATATATGTAACAGGTGGAAGGAGGCATGGCAGACTCCATAAAGTATATATATTCTTAATCAGTATCAATAGCGGAGTCGATTTAGCCCTGTCCGTCTGTCTGTCTGACCGTCCATGTGAACGCATTGATTTTCGAGATTATAAGAGTTAAAGACTTGAAACTCGGCATGAAAGTCCGTGTGTACAATACACATATCAAGTTCTGAGATTTCGATGATACCACGACGCCTTCGACTGATAATCGATAAATTCATTTTTCGAGAAATTGGCCATAACTTGGGCATTTATAAAGCTATGGACTCCATATTTGGTAAATGGCGTCATGAATGCAAAATATACAATGGAATTCCCCAATATTTTGATACACCCCACCATTGGCGCGGAAAGTGACGAAATGTGTATAGCAGCCACCAATTTTATGCAAGAGTCGTGAAAATTGGCATGTGGTTGGACAGTTGAGTTCAGGGTATCTCGTAGTCGAGCTCACTCGACTAGAGTTTTCTTATTGCTTATTTTTATGGAAAATATCCTGATTAATGATTGAAATATAATTATTTTATCTTTTTGTATCAAAAACTTTTTAGTCAATCACCATATCGATAAGAGATTTTACAATAATATCGGTAAACATTTTTAGTACAATTCGTTAAAATTTGCCAATGGAACAGTTAGGTTTTTGTATAAGGATTTTTTTTGTTACCAAAGATGTTACTATGAAAGTGAATTCTTAGAAATTTGCAAGCTGTTTGTATAATTTCTTTAAATTTTAGAGCAAATCTGATAATTCTATCATGTAGCTATCATAGGAACAATCGGACACAACCTGAGTTTTTGTAAGAGAAATATTTTTGAAAGAAAAGTATAGTAAAAATAAAATCAAATATAATAAAACCAAGTATTGTAGCTCACATTGGAACAATCGATTGTATGAAAACAGTTTTTGTTTCAGAAGATATTGTTATGATATCCCAAAAGTATTTATTAAAATGCGTATTATATAATTTCTTAAAATTTGACAATCTTAAGATTGCTATATTTTATAGTTCACATTTGATACAGTCGGTTTTCAACTGAACTCACTATCTCCCTATAAGTGTGCTGTAAAAGATTGACTATATCTATAACGGAAATATCTATATCTATACGAAGTATCCACCCGCGAAAAAAAATTTTGCCCTCGAAAGAATAGGTTCAAAACGAAGTTTTAATAAAAGAAAAAGTGAAGAAAATTTGTAAAATTTCGATAAGGTAGTTGTAGAAACAACAAATCGAAACTGACTGCATAACTTTGCACTTTTGTTACTTCAGATATTGCTATGAAACTTGGTATATATCAACAAAGTAGACATTTTTATAATCCGACTAAATTTCAACTGGATCGTAGAACTATAACTAACAGAGCAAGCAGAGCAGCACGCTGATAACACTTAATTTATTTTATTTTTAGAATCGGACAATTTTACGAGTTTCGATTCTGCTTGCAGCACTACCGTATCGAATATGTAAATGATTTTATGACTCAGAAGCCATTGAACTTACAGGAACAGAGTTAACGCGGTGAGATGACATTTCCACGACAAAAACTAATATACTTATGACTTCACACTCTGCTGGTTCGGCCGAATACTATCCGATCTATCAATTGGAACCAGAAGCCCATTTAACAACATATCAACACAATGAGAGTAAACAGTTCACACCTGTTGCTCATGATGCTATCTATATCCATATAGCCCTAGCGCCCAGTCAGTCAGTCAGTCATCTGACATCGGTGGCAGACAAAGAGATAGATAGTGCGAGAGAGACAGGGGAATATAGAGATAGAGATAGAGAGAGTCAAGTTGAAAGTAATAAATTCTCAATCAGCTGCTAATTTTGGTCGATCTGCTCAACTATCAGATGTAAATTTTTGATTTGCATTTTCACATTTGTTGTATAAATATACTTATAGAGGTATATACATATGTATATGTATATATGGATGTATGTATATATGTCTGCCTGATCTGATATATGCATCAAACATTCAGTTGTTTTCGTTTTTGTTGTTGTTGTGAACTAAATGCGTCAATTAAATAAAAAAAATATAAATACATATAGAAATATATGTATATATACACATATATATATATTTGTATATATAGAAATCTCACAGATAAACTGGATGTTGATACAGATACAGATACAGATACACCCACACCTGCTGCAGATACACAAAAGTGTGTGTAGAAAAATTATTAATAAATTATGATTTTGGATGACACTATAAATCGCAGACACACACAACACACACACACACAACACTCACACACACACACACACACACTGACAACTGCACTTGCCTGGGGCCAGCAATGTGTACCGAAAGCTTTGGCTAATCAACGACGCGTTGAGTGATTTAAAACAACAACAAAAACAGAAATCTAAAATCTGTCTGCAAGCTAAAAAAAATCTATAGACCTATAGATACTCTTCACTTTTTTTTTTGGTTCAAAATCAACTGAAGCATTGATCGAGTTCAACTAATAAAGCATCAAAATTTCTTTAATTTTTCAACAAACTTCTGATAAATTTTATTTCGAGGAAAAACTTTAAAAATTTCGATACCTTTCTGCTACAACTTTTCCGTTTTCTATTCTTTACTTTTTATTTCCATCTATTTCAAAACTCAACAATGAAATAAGTTGTCAAATTGTGGGAAAATCATAAAAAAAACCAAAGCTAAGCAAATGGAGGTTTACTAAACCGAGATGTCACGAGACAATTTTTCAGCAGAATTGGAAGGAATGTCAAGTGTTTTCAATGTAATCCCTATCACGAAGGGAAATACTATAAATGGCTTGGTTAGCAATTTCGGAAGAAAGCTCTAATCGAGTAAGATCGACTACGAGATACCACGAGAAACTGCATTTTGCGCATAACTTATGGGAGTCTCCATTCCAAATATCGTGGCTCTAACTGCAATAGTTTAACCTTCAGGTGGCGTAAGCCATTATTCACGTTAGGGCATTTTAGCCCGTTTTCAGCAACTTCGAGGTATTATAACTTCGGTGTTTATGATCTGATCTGAAATTTTCAAGATTGGTTTATGACATAGTCATAATTATATATTTTAGAATTGAATCAATTATATTAGCTATTGTAGAAATTATGAGCACTTATAAAATTTAAGAATGAAAGAAAAATGTCCAATGCCACTTTCTGTATAGTTACTTTAGGCACCCACATTCCAAATTTTCCGACTCTTGCAAAAAATTTGCGCCTGCTTTACAGAATTCGTCATTTTCCGGGAAAATGGACGCGTTTATCAAAATTTTCGGAAGTCCTATTCTTCATTTTGCATTCATGACCATATACTATACCAAATATGAAGCCGATAGCTCTTCAACTTAAGTCCCATCTCAAAAGATAACATTTCTTTAGCAAAAATTGAAATTGATACTGAGTTTTAGTAAATTGGTTAGCCGATTTTCTTTAATTGTCTTCAATTTTTTCGAGAAATTTGCTACAACTATTTTTGGGAATTTGATCAAACTTCACACATGAATGGGTTTCTAATTATATATCCTCCCTAGATCACTTATTCTGAAATTTATAAAATATTTTCAAATTTTTTATATGAGAGCTAAATTTAAATCCTGACGAAGTTACTTACATACTGATACTATATATCTTATCCAGGTAACTTTTTTTTTCGATTTTCAGCATATTTTATCAAAAATTTCACAATTGCTAATTATATTCCACCCTAGATCACTTTTTCTAATATATTTCCTGCCTCTTTTTTCCGAATTTCTTAAAAAGTTTGCCAAATTTTATAGATCTGAAGGTTGTTAATTATATTTCCTACCTCTATCACATTTTTGAATTTCATAAAATATTGTCAAATTGTAATTGTATATCCTGCCCAAGTCCATTCTTCCCGATTTTCAACAAAATTTGCCAAATTTTACACTTTCGATATTTCATAGAAAAAAAATGCGATTTTTTAGAAAAAATTTTTACACATGCGAGGGCTGCTAATTATATTTCCTGTCCAGGTCACTTTTCGACTTAATCTGGCTCTCAATACACAATTGCATTAAGAAGTTCCCAATTGGTATTATTTTTATTAACTGATCAATGTCGTACGATAAACTTTTCTAAAAATGAAAACTTTTTCATGCAAATCACAATAAGTTCATAATGAATCTAAAAGTCCCCTAGACCAGATATATAAAGAGCAGGCCTCGTGTGTAAAATTATTTGTACGATTAAATTATTTGTAATAATCAAAAAAGTTTTGCATATAATGACTCAATTTGAGCCAGATTACTGCCATGACAGCTATATTATATGGTCATCCGATTTTCACAAAAAAAAAACTCAAATATGTTGAGTTTTATGCAAAAGTTTTTTATGAAATATATTATCGTTTTTTCTTAGAAGAACGTAAGTCTGATATTCAGCCTATGATATAGTTGTACAATATCTATTAATTCCTCAAGAAGTGAGAATTTATATTAATAATCCTCAATAATATGTAAGCTTTCCCGCTATTCTGAATTTGGCACTGATTATTCAAATTTAACCTCACATAATCTCTGATAACTATCTTTACTCTATAGCTTATATTTTTACTATTTTTGGACAGTTAATAGTGTCGGAGCACACGTAAAATACTTTATTTTCATATAGGTCAGCTTAGAAGATTTGATATCATACCCTAAGTTGATTGTCAAAATAATCTTTCGAGTTTAGTTAGAACGTGATTTAGGTCGACCTCGGAAATAGCGTTGGGAAAATTGAGATATTGGTCACAGACTCTAGGTTTTGGAATATAAGAGCTGAATAGGTATATAGAAGAGGCTCAAGATATAGTTACTTTAGCACAGCTACAACTGAAATCGATCTTATGATACTGTGAAATTTCTCTTCAAAATATTCCATCTATTTTTTACCAGGTTGATTGATTTCACAGAGTGTCTTAAAATTATGAAAGATTCTATGTTTCATCAAAACAATATCAGGCCATACACGTCAATAATATCTAAACGAAAACTATATAGTGTAAATGATTTTAAGGTATTCACCATATGAGACAGATCTGAAAAAACTAAAATTTACTACGATATACAGAAAGAAAGAAAGATAGAAATTATAAAGTTTAAATTGTATAACTCAAGCTCAATTTTTAGCAAATATATATTGGATTTTGTGCAAAACCCAAATTGGAAAATATTTCCAAAAAAAAAAATCGCGCTGTTACTATTAAATCGCAATGCCCACTCCAAGTGTAGCGTAATGATCTTGCAAATCCAATATCGGCCCGGCACATGCCAGACTGAATCCATATCTAAATCTGTACGTGTCTATATATCAGCTGCAGCTGCATGGACAGGCAGTGAGGGGGGCGTGCTTGGGGAGACTCAGGTCTCTCTATAAGTAAGCCATCTGTGTTGGGCGCACAAGTGTGCGCTATTTTTGAAATCTTTAATATAATTTATTCTTCGTTTTTCAAATTTTTATTAGCTCTTTAATGACATTTCGCTGCTTTTGGCGTATTGAGAGGCCCCACAGGGTTTCGCCCGCACAGCAGCAGACCCCACTGCCCTGCCCTGCTCGAAGCCCCCAGCCCAAACTGTCCCAACGAGTCGACACATAACCCTATAGCATGTCCATTGCCTGTCCGGCCTGTTACGTGGCTCATTAAGAATTTTCAGTTTTTAATTGACAAACGACAGCGAAAAAAAAGAAATTAATAAATAAATAAAAATATGCAACAACAAAAACAACAACAAGACTAAAGAAATAGATTTCATCTTCTATTTGCGATTTTTGAATTTTCAAAATGAGCCAAAAAGATGTCAGGGGCTCGAAATTGGAATGCGAAAGCAATGTTGACAGCAAGTCAAGTGCGTGTGTGTGTGTGTGTGGGTGTGTGTGTGTGTGTGTGTGTGTGTGCGTCCGGGGAAGGCAGGGGGAGGGAGACTCTTTTTGGGGGCCAAGAACCATCAAAGCGATTCGATAACTGTCTGATCTACAAAACAATACTATAAATGACATGGAAAGCAAACAACTCGGGGAAAATACTTAAAATCCTGTGCGGAAATACTGATATTTGTAATGAATTTGAGTAGATCAAATGATATCTGTGTTCTATATATTGAGGATTGGGAAATAAAGCTCTAAAAATGTTTAAAAACATCAGTCAATTTAGTTAAGGTCGATGGATTTAGTTAAGGTCAATGGATGAAATTGGACTACAATAATGACATTTTTATGAACTTTGGTAGATAAAGTGTTCTGAATTTTAAGCATAAATCAATAGATGAAACTGATCTTTAGATGATTTCTTAAGCTTACAATTATTATTATTATATGGCCATAACAACCCTAGCGGGCTCAGGCCTGTAGCACTATTTTCCTTTATTTCTGCTTCCTTCACTGTAGGACATTTTTTTTTACTTTGGTAGATTTCAAATCCTACGCACAACCTAGTTTTTCTGGGAGGAGGGTCAAGCCTATCGGCATGAGCGGGACTCGAACTGGTCCACTGAGGCCCCAAACTTACTATTCACTTTTTGGTAATCACCACAGAACCTAATCGATATCCAAATAAGGCTGAACTTCGAAATCCTTTTAATAGTTCTTTAAAAAAAACTCTTTCAAATTCAAACTGCAAAAAATTGATTCTCAACGCATCTAATTTCAATCGATTTCATTATCAGACAAGGGAGTTTTCATACATAACGATAGATCGATTCCCTAAATCAAACGAAACTATTATATTTTATCGGTAAAAAAAAACCCGATTTTTTTTCAACTCTGTCTCAAAATAGACCGAATTCTTCCTTAAATTGTATACTCATATTTTATATCAAAACAGCTCGAATTCTTTCATAAAATGGAAGCGTATAATATAGGTTCCAGTAAAAACAACTTAGAAAAGTTATCTTCTTATTCAACCACTTATCAAACTTCTGATAAATTTCATTTCGAGGAAAAACTTTAAAAATTTCGGTATCTTTCTGTTACAACTTTTCCGTTTTCTATTCTATACTTTTTATTTCCATCTATTTCAAAACTCAACAATGAAACAAGTTTGTTCAAATTCTGGGAAAATTCTTGGAAAATCATAAAAAAAACCAAAGCTAAGCAAATGGAGGTTTACTAAACCGAGATGTCACGAGACAATTTTTCAGCAGAATTGGAAGGAATGTAAAGTGTTTTCAATGTAATCCCTATCACGAAGGGAAATACTATAAATGGCTTGGTTAGCAATTTCGGAGGAAAACCAGTTTAGGAGAAACCACAACATTTGCTGCTATTCTTTAGTTTTCTTGGAATGCGGAAAACAAGAGTTGACAAAGTGCTCAACAGTAAAACCAGCTCCAAAAGTTTTAATCATCCAAGCTTAGCAGTTTTAACACAGAATTTGCTGTAGAATGTTAAGTTCTTTAATGATTTTGGAAGAAACAGATTTAATATTTACCCTTGAACCTCAAAAGATCGACTCAAAATTTGTCGGGGAGAAATGTTTGAAAACCACAGCTTGGAGGAAATCTTTTAGGGGTTATAACACTCAAGTTAAAAAATATGTATATTAATGTTGTTTTTTTTTTTGTAGGAATTTAAAAAGTCAATTGAAAGAGATTCCTCCAGTTATAATATTTCGATTCACTATGTGTGAGATCCTAAGGAATAATGTCTTAAGGACAAATCCTTGGCCGTCACGTCTTAATATTGCACACGCCCACTAAATAGGTCAACCAAATCGGTGTCTCCTTTTCAGAGCGTGGGCCTTAAAAGTTAAAAATTGGCCTGTTTTATTTACTGATATATCTTTCTTTTACATACGAGATTTTTGGTTTTCGACATAATAATAGAATATTTTAACTTTGTATAATATAGAATATTTCAAAAGAAATTTTTTTGCAAGTCTGAAGAGTATTAAAATGGTTATAAGAGCTGTAGAAAGAACCATGTTTCATTTGACTATCCATGTTTTGATAGCACCGAATTTTCAGCATTTTCATTTCTAGTAAATGTGTCAAGTAATTTCCTTGTTACCCTCCGATTACCACCTGCTCTTGGTCTGACCGGTACATGAAAATTTCAAAATAATTTTAGCTCTTTTGAACTGAGTTGAATAAGTGAATTCACCAAAAATTTCAGACCCTTTTCAAAGAACGCCCTATATTATCTGACAGTCAAATGGTATGTAAAATTTTTTTCAATACAATAAGTCATCTGTTTCATATAAAAGTGAATTATGCCTATTTGCCGTATAGTATTTATGGGCAGATTACTTTAAAATTTTTAATTTTTGAATTAAATGGGAAATATGATGAAAATCGGTTCCAATACGAGAAAGCTTTGATTATTTGTCCCTATAGGTTCAAAGCCTGAAGCATTATTTTCCTCTATTTTTGATTCCTTCTCCTTTATCTTCTTTCATTCCTTCACTGAAGAACATTTTTATTTGGGTGGATTTCAAATCCTACGCCACAACCTGGTTTTTCTAGGAGGGTCATGCCTATCGACATGAGCAGGACTCGAACTCACACCTCTTGTTTGGCGGCACAGTGCGCTATCCATTGGTCCACCGAGTGCCCTAAATGAATATATTATATATGATCCATATATGCTCATATTATATCGTAGTTATAAGTGAATTTTCAAGTATGTATTTGCGGGGTATTCTTCCTTTAATATTTTTTGTTCCAAAACTAAACACAACATCAATCTATGTCACATTTTTGTGTAAGTAGAAAAGGTTATTATTATTATATGTCCATAACAACCCTATGGGTTCAAAGCCTGAAGCACATTTTTCCTTTATTTCTGCTTGCTTCACTGAAGAACTGTTTTTTACGTGGATGAACTTCAAATCCTACGCCACAACCTAGTTTTTCTGGGAGGGTCATGCCTATCCACTGCTCCACTGAGGTTACCATTTACAAAACAATGTAATATTATTAACAGTGAAATTTTTTACTCTAAATCCGAAAAAACTTTCAAAATGCAACCGAAATTTCACAACAAAATGCTGCACAATTTAGTTAAATAGATGTTCAAGGGCAAGTTTACCGCTTGGATTATTTGTTGATTTAATTTAATTTAATTTAATTTATGACTTTTGTTGTTGTAGTTGTAGTTGTTGCTGTTGTTGCTGTGGTTGTTGTTGTTGGTGTTGTTGCTATTTCACTTGCCCAAAAATATTTTTTGTGACAACACGCAAAGATCTATTAGCACCACGCCGCCAAATGGAACGGGCGTTTTTCAAAAAAAATTTTGAAAAAAATTGTACAAAAAATTGGAGAGAATAGAAAGAGGTGGATAAATGTAGAGACACTTCTTAACGCACTTTGGGGAAATTCATATTTAATAGAGCACGAAATGCGATGCAGGCGCACGGCGCACGGCACACGTTGGGCGCCAAACAATGAAGCCGCCGTCGGCGTTTGAGGCCAGAGAGAGCGCAACAGTTATTGCCGGTTGGCCTGGCAGCGCCACAAGCAAACAGCTGCCGCATGCCACATGCCACATGGAGCTGCACAGGTGCCGGGGACGGGGACATGTTGGCAGAGGGGGGGTGGAAGAAGAAATGCACTGACAGGGGGGGCTGTTGGCCGGGGGAGGGTGAGTGTTGAAGCTGCTGATTTTGCCAAAAAAAAACGCCATTGTAGTGTGTGTGTTGTGTGAGTGTGTGTTGTGTGTGTGTGTGTGTGTTACCTACATTTGATTTAACTAATATTTAATGGCTGTTGCTTGTTTTTATGCACATTGTCGAGCACACGCACACACACACACACAACACACACACAACACACACACAGTTGCACGCGCAACAATGCGACAATAATAACGGTTAAGGCATGTAAACAAAATGTCGCCTGGCCACAAAACGTAATGAAACGAAACGAAACGAAACGGGAACCGAAACCGAGCGCGCCGTTTTGTTGTGTTTACCGTTGCTGTTGCTACTGCTACTGCCGCAACTAGCGGTACTTCAGCCGTTATTACTACAAACTGCCGTCAGTTATTGGTACTGCTGCTGCTGCTGCTGCTGCTGCTGCTGACGACGCGCCATACGAATCGTCCTGCCCGACGACGTGCGTGCTAATAAAACGAACCGGCCAGGTTTGCCGCTGCTAAACCAAATGCTGCTAACGCCGCTGCTTCGTACGCTGCTGCCGCTGCTGTTGTGCTTAACGCGCCACCCAAACACCCACCCAACCGGCACCACCACCCACCCACTCCAAGCCCACCGAAAATTGAGTGCAATCTGCGTTGAGTTGAGCTTTGAGTTTAAGCTCAAACCATCAGCTGATTGCACTCAATTGTGCCACTCACTCACCACACACACACTCACCACACCTTCACACACACACACTCTCTCTCTCTCCCGCTCTCTCTCGAGCACCATGGAGGAAATGCACAATTTTCCCTAACTGGCCCAATGTCTGTTTTGGCTTTGGCCTTAAAACTCTTGGGCATCCATTGCACAAAAAATCTTGTCACGACTTGTTAATACCCTGCATTTCTAGCAAAATATGTAAATTATTCAAATTTATTACAAAAAGGCATAGGAGGCATAGGAGATCTTCTAACTAATATACGGAATACTCAGAATACTGAATACTCAGAAATATATATCAATAGAACGATCATTAAAAATTTGGAGCAACGACGCATGATAAAGTATTTTAAAACTGTATCAAACTTAAATACGTTATCATTATATAAAATTTCAGAAGGATCGGTTTATAAACGAGAAAGTTATACAATGTTTAAAACCATAGGATATTTGCTTTTTTCGTTCGATAGATAAATAGTAGAATATGCATAGATCGATGGTCAAAAAAATATATAGATAGATAGTAGAATATGTAAAGAGGCCTCCGTGGACCAGTGGATAGCGCACTGTGCCGCCAAACAAGAGGTGCAAGTTCGAGTCCCGCTCATGTCGATAGGCATGAACCTAATGGAAAAACTAGGTTGAGGCATAGGATTTGAAGTGCATCCACGTAAAAAAAAGTTATTCAGTTGAGAAAGCAGAAATAAAGAAAAATAATGTTTCAGGCTTTGATCCCATAGGCTTGTTATGGACATATAATAATAATAACCTTTTCTACTTACACAAAAATGTGACATAGATTGATGTTGAGTTTTGGAGTAAAAAATGTTAAGGGAAGAATACCCCGCAAGTACATACTTGAAAATTCACTTATAACTACAATATAATATGACAATATATTGATTATATATGATGTATTGATTTAGGGGCCTCGGTGGACCAGTGGATAGCGCACTGTCCCAAACAAGAGGTCCGAGTTCGAGTCCCGCTCATGCCTTTAGGCATGACCCTCCTAGAAAAACTAGGTTGTGGCGTAGGATTAGAAATTCACCCACTTAAAAAAG
Source organism: Phorticella flavipennis (assembly GCA_037040045.1). Lineage (NCBI taxonomy): Eukaryota > Metazoa > Arthropoda > Insecta > Diptera > Drosophilidae > Phorticella > Phorticella flavipennis. The sequence continues at coordinate 5,092 of JBANCY010000146.1, read as the reverse complement.
TACTTCAGTGAAGGAAATAGTAAAAAGGCGAATAGTGCTTCAAGCTTTGACCCGATGAGGTTGATATGGCTATATAATAACAATAACCTTTTCTACTTACACAAAAATGTGACATAGATTGATGTTGAGTTTAGTTTTGAAGTAGAAAATGTTAAGGGAAGAATCCCCCGCAAATACATACTTGACAAGTAAGAAAGCTTTAGTCGAGTGAGCTTGACTACGAGATACCCTGATCCCAACAGTGGAATGCAGTCAGAATATAAAAGGCCCCAAAACTTAATGCGAATTCGTTGTTCCCATTTTTCATTATTATAAGCAAGAGTCGTAAATCCAATCAAAGCAAGATAGAGTGCTGCAGTCGAGCATAGGTGAATTTTTACACTCTTTTGTGAATAACTTCTGTGTTTACACTTTCAGTGCAAGTTTGAAATACAATCCGAAATACGTGTGCTGAAAATCTTGTTTTAAATCAAAAAATTACACCTGTTATCAATTTTTTTTGATATTTGATACATGTCAAATTTCGTGACTCTTCCTATAAACGTTTAGCCACCAGGTAATATAAAGCATTTTTCACATTTTGCTATTTTAGCCCGTTTTCGGCCACTTCATAGTCTGATAACTTCGGTGTTTATGATCCGATCGTTCTGAAATTTTTAGGAATCGCTGATGACACTATAATGAATATATATTCTGGAATTCGGACCATTATGAAATTAGAATGGAATTAAATTTTGGATGGCACTTTGTGTACGCTGTCAATAAGCGCTTACATACCAAATTTCATGACTCTAGCATAAAAATTGCGGCTGCTATACACATTTCGTTACTTTCTGGGACAATGGAGGTGTGTATCAAAATTATGGGAAATTCCATTCTGCAGTTTCTAATCAGGACAGACGGGCAGGGCCAAATCGACTCGGCCATTGATGCTCATCAAGAGTATATATACTTTATAGGGTCTGCAGCGGCTCCTTATGCCTGTTACATACATTCCAACAAAACGATAATCCCTTCTTTCCATTTTTCTAATGGAATCTGGGTATAAAAACCATTTTATGAACTTTACTATCTATCGTAATCGAGGTAATGCACTTAAATTTGTTGAGTTCCTTTATTGTCTATCGCTCACTAAAATTTCATAAGGATTGGGTTATTCTATTAAAAAACTGTCATACAACTAATAGCCGGCTTTGCCCATATTTCCCATAATTCTCGCTTTATACGAAAACTGTATAAAATATTCGGCATGCCCAAGATAATCTATCGTATCTGGGTATCTATCATTACTGGTTTTAAATATCTTAGTTCCAATCCATACTATGTACTATACTATACTCAAGTTTGCCAAAGACCATGAAATTTTGAGTCAACCAAAGATAATACTTCCCATTTTGTTTATAGTTAAACTCTATGTTTTGTAAAATCCAATAATGACCAAAACAAGTTTTACTCGATTTATTTCTATATCTTCACTAGGTTTTTTATAATTGCTTACAGATTCAAATCAAATTGTTATCATTAAAGATCATAAGTTTCCACAAGTTTTCAGCAACTTTAGGCAGTGTTTCATAACCTTTCGTTTATATAAGAGTAAAAAGTTTCTTTAATTAAAATACATTCAGATGTTTCTATGGAACTTTCCTCGATTTCATTTAGTTAAGTTTGTTTGTTTTAATGTATTTCAGTTCGAACCGACGTAAGCAATAATTAGGAAAAAAACTCTATATATATAAAAGCTATATATATAGTATATATAGTAGTTAAACTACCCAAATTGGCAGATGTCTAATAAAAGAAGGTTAAAAAAAAAAAATAAACTCGCTTAGTTTTTGCGTCACGCACAAACGAGCATTTACAGTTCGAAAATCATCGTAGAACATTAAAATATAGATATATGGATGTGTGTGTGTGTGTGTGTCCCCAGGGCGTGTCTAGTTGCAGGGCATTGTGGCATCGCTGTTCTCCTCCTCGCGGACCTCGTCGAAGAAAAGCTCGAGCAGACGCAGCTTCGACAGCTGCTCGCCCTCCAGGCGCTCCACTCCGTTCCAGCGCATCAGCGAGGGAATCGAATCCAGCCTGAACGGCGGCTGGCGGAACTTATTGTTACTGCTCCGGTCCATCCAAGACTCCTTGTTCCCCACGTCTACGACATAGACCAATGCATTCGGATGGATATATTCCCGGAACGCAATCTCCATCTGATGTTCGACTGTTTGAATAAAGAAATAGGAACATTTTATAAGAATTTGATACAAAGTTTTACAAAGAAAATGGAATACAATAAGATGGTGTCAGGTGGCAACAGGTGGTATTACTTGCGTGTTTTTACAAGAAATTGGATATATCTTCGGATATTGTTCTAAAAATACAATATAAAATCTCTATAAGCCTGAGAGCAGACGAAGGTAATGGATATGGCAAGATTAGTAAACCATGCATAACTTTCCTCTTTATGGACTTTTTATTTTGAACCTATTTGTTATCCGAAGCAATTTAAGAACATATCAAGTTTAAATGAAATAGGGTAATATTATTACGATTTTCAGTCTTATAAGTCGTATGTAAGCTTGAAACACGTAGAAACTATAGACAAGACCGACTTTTAGTTGCATGATATAGTGGTTCCATCCGGTCAGTTCCGACAAACGGAAGGATAACTCAATCACGGAAGAACTAGTTCAAATGCATACAGACTAAAGGACATGAACCAATCGGTGCCTATTTTTCTCCTGAACTTCTTGTGATAATATTTTAGGTTTCCAGCAATATTACATTAAGGTTTACGATAAAGTAGATATATTTCAATTGTAGAATTTAAAATCCACCGACTTAAAAAAAGATCTTCAGCGAAGAGAAAAAAAGGCAAATAGTGCTTCAGGCTGATAAAATAATCTCAAAGACTATGGAACCTGGGGAATTAAAATTTATTACATAGGTCCCTGAATACCAGACGCTTTGTTCTAAATAGCGCCTTGCATTTCGAAGCTTCCCCTCACTTGTCCAGGAATTGAAATATGTCTCTGAATAGCAGACGCATCGTTCCAAAATTTCGATGCTTTCCCCCAATTGACCAAAAATGATGTGGAAACCTTTCACATGGTATTTTTTATAGCCATCACCTTCACTGAAAGTTGATTTAACAAACCTAATTCGAGTGATATCAGACCTATCAATAAACTACATAGTAGAGATTACAATTGGATTTTGTTTTTATAAGACTTTCACGATCTATATGTAATATAAGATTAGAGAAAAATTCTGATTAACTTCGGATAGAAATATTTTAGTTCTTTACAAAATATGGTAGATTCCTTTAGGGGGAAACGCTGACGTCAGCGTAAACAACTGTTCTGAACACGTGAATACAATATCTACAGGGTAGCTGCTAGTCACGTAGCTCAAAATGACTACAGCTTTGGCTTGGTACCTGCGACTGATCCCACCTTATACACCTTCCTTGCAGAGGGAAATGCTGATGTCAGCGTAAACAACTGTTCTAAACACGTGAATACAATATTTACAGGGTATAAGTTGGTGACTACAGCTTTGGCTTGGTACCTTTGGTACCTGCAACCGATGCCACCTTGTACACCTTGTACACCACTCACCCGCCACACAGTCGGGACACCAGCTGTGTCCCTTGCTGTCCTTCTCGCCGAAGAAGTACAGGTAGATGAGGCAGTTCTTCTTGGCGTGCACCTTGAGCGCCTCCTCCAGCTGCTTGAAGCCCTGAATCGGCACGAACTCCGGCATGTTGCGCTTCCTCTTCCTGTCGCTGCTGTTCCGTCTGCAACTGTCGGCGTTGTCGTCGGATTTGGCTCTGGCGCTGGCCGGCTTCAGGTGGGTCCACGATGATTTGCCGTTGTGATAAGCTTTATATATAGTAGGTGTTTTACCATCTGTTATCGCCCACAGAAAATAGCTCAATCAGCTACAAGTAACAACAACAACAGCAGCAAAACAAGCAAAGCAAAGCGTTAACAACAACAAACAACAAAGCTAAAACAGCAACAACAACAACAACACTAGCGATAACAACTTGCCGGCAAATTTATCGTTAACAGCCTGCGGTCACACACAAACGCACTGCGCGTTGCCAACTAATGCAAAGTGTAGTATTTTTTCTGTTGTTTTGGTATCAAGCGATAACATATCGATTACATTCACCTTGTGCCGCGCGCAAAGCCATGAGCATTGCAAACAATTGCGCGCTAAATTTAAAAACAATTTAATTTTCCAAAAGTTAACATCAATTTGTCTGCATGTTTATTTAACTGACAAAACAATAAATGTTAATTTTCATAATTTTTTAAAGATATTATTTGACACAAGCCGGAAAATATCGAAATATCCTCAAAAATGTACAATATTTTAAAGCGGGCGTCCTTGAATGTTTCCTTTAAAGGAGGAACCACAACACTGTTTCTCTTTACATAGGATGGTCATGTTATCGACTTGAGTGGGACTCGAACCCACACCTCTTGTTTGGCGAAACAGTGCGCAATCCACTGGTTCACCGAGGCCACCGTCTAAGGGAAAAGTTATCGTGGTTGGACTCCTCGGGGTTTACCATAATCTTCCACATGTCACATCCGTGACGGACATCTTGAGAGGTATCAGTAGCTAGGAAGAACAGTAGTCTTGAGCCAGAGCTAATAGGAAGATCAGCAGCATAAAAAAACTGGATCCAGTTCGCTTTCCTGAGGCACTCCGACGCTCAAATCTCTGATGTCAGATCGTTCCTCTCCGCATTTGCCCTCTATGTGGGATTTCTGAAATCTGTAGTATGGTGCTGAAAGATAGAACTCCAGCTTGTAGACCAGTACGGTATGCCATACTTTATTTTCTATCCAGGAAAACTTTCGAACTTTCTCCTCAAATGCTTTCAGAAAAAAAAGATGCAAGCCTCTTTTATGACATCGGGAGAGTCCCCAGATAGAGTTTACGCTAAATGTAATTTTATGACTCCGGAGAATTCCCAATTCTTTCAATTCTTCGAGCAGCAACTGCCACTTCATAAATTATCTATCCACTAATCGCGATAGATCCGGAGCAGAGCCGATAAGATACGGATGGCAAATCCCAACGA
>JBANCY010000145.1:0-64313 GCA_037040045.1 Phorticella flavipennis | reverse complement strand
GTATTCAATGAAAAAAGCAAAAAGCCTCGCCAGAGGAAGATGCTTCAGGTTGTGACCCGATAGGGTTGTTATAGCCATATAATAATAATATAGAAGCAAATTGAGTTTATAGAGAAATTGCATATGAATATATTTTTTTCTTTCAAATATAATTTGCCGAAAAGGGTCTTGAAGGGTTTTAAGTGTTTTGAAATATCAAAAAATCGAATTATTAATATTTTTTGAAATACTATATAAATCTTGAATACTTTCTGAGAGTTTAGTGTAGGATATAGGATCTATGGGAGAGCAGTGCTTCCAAAATATAATTTGCTTTAATAGTTATTTCTATCTTTGGCCGTATTTTTCTCCAAAAATCATATTCAAAGACGGTGGTCACGATTTCTCAAAAACTAGTGAAACAATCTTATATAATTTGTCACAGTTCTTCTGAATAGGATGACCCTGGATTTCCTTTCTTTGTTTTTTTAAGGAATCCAAAAAACAAAATTTGTGATAGAAATCTGACCTAAAATCAAACTGTTTTGTTTTTGGCAAATGTTCTTACTTCTTTTGTGATGGGCTTTAAATAGGTTCGTGAGGTTTGTATAGCAGATGTCTTTCCTTGTTTTGTATGCCGTTGTTTCATCTGGCAAACACCCAGATATATTAGTATTCTTACCCAAATACCATAGTTAAGGCAAAAGATATTCAATAAAGAATGTCAAATTGCGCCAGCTGAGGTCTGACGTCAGCGCTGCCTTGATTGTAGATGTGTGTGGGATTATATATAGGTATTTCACACTGGATATCAGTATATTTTGTAGTTTTGGACCGTGAGACTCCATCTTTTTTGAGATTGTATGATTTTATAACATTTTAACAATCGAAAGCGTGACGAAGTGCTCAAATTTCGGGCAGACAGTAAAAAATTTGCGGGTTTTAAATTGCGACGACGAGTCGAAGCATTGACAACATGTGCACAACACACATACACATAGATACACATACATAGATACACACACACACATAGATACAAACACACACACTTGCACAGGATGCACGTGAGCTGCTGCAATCTGTAGCGCACTTTTGGAGCAAATGCTTTGCTCCACCGATCCACCGAGCGTCTCACTTGTGGTGCGGTACGGTGGGTGGGTGGTTGGGTGGTGCCACATGCTGCGCTTAGTGGTGTGGCGTTGGTGGCGTCAACCACTCTTAACGTATTTCAGTGCATTGCGTTTTTCGCACGTTTATTTGCGAAAACTCAAAAGTGAACTTGCGTTGCCAATGCACCAGCTGTGGCTAACCCCCTGGCCAAAACCACTTGCAGACCCACTTGCACCACCTAACAAACCCACCTCCACCCGTCTCCCCGTTACCCGGGACTCATGTTAGCCGTATTTATGAGTTTGCACGTGTTTCCGTCGACGATGTCGCCAACGCCGCCATTGAGCAACTTGAGTATCTTTGAGAAAAAGCGAGAAAATGTGGAGAGCAGTCGAGTGGGGTTTCATTTTCAAGTGAGCGGCTGTTTGTTTACGTGTTACGTGCCCACATATACACTCACATGTGTATGTGTATGACGCCAAACGATTATACCCTATGGTCAGAGTATGTGGCAAAAAGGTATACTCTTTACCATAATCACTAGAAGCTTATTGTATGCTTTGCGTGGTATCTGTCAGTCTGCCAGCAATTATTATGCCGTTTTTAAGAGGTTGAAAGCATAAACTAAGTATTTGTGCTTAAGTTTATAAGGCAGTTCCCCAAAAAATTAGCTACAAAGAGGCTTGTAGGCAATTGTGTTTGATTGACGTAGCAGATATTTAAGATCTTTTATTAGTTTTCGTTTTAACTAGATTGGGTTCTCTTTGCTACTCTTCCATGGTATAAAACTACATGGATTTTTCTATTCAAACTGTTGGTAAGAAAGAATAACATTAGCAGAATATTATGCGAGTTTTTCAATGAGATCGCTTCGATAGTTTCTGAGAAATCGAGACTTTGGAAACGATGTTTCGAGAAAAACTCGGTAAAAGATTGAAGTCGGGATGAAACCCATCGGGTTTCAGAGTTTGGCCTCTGTCTGGATAACCACCTTTTTATAAGACAACCAATCCCTCAGTTTTTAAGTTATCTCCAAGCCTGAAAATGAGCCTTATCATAAAATTCAGTTCTTCAATTGTTGCCACCAGCTAAATCGCATTATTTTAACTCTCTAGCAATAGTTAGTCAAGCTTGCTTATGTTTTCTAGACTTATCTGTAAATTATCTATATCCTCAATTGACTTTTCAGCCAGCAATACACCAAATTCCAGGACGGTTGATCCTTAAACCAGAGAAGTAACATCATTTTCTTTTCGACAGAGCAGACAGAATAATTTGTTGCATACTTTTGGGCGCCTGCTCATATACCGAGTAAGCGCAGTGCTTTTAAGGCTAACTTAATCATAAATTAATAGTATTAACTTCTGAAAAAAGGGTATTAATGTCAAATATAAACTATTCCCTTTTGTTCTTTTTAATCTACAACTGTTGCCTGCCTGCAGCTGATTAGCTTTTAACCAGCTGACTGGACAGCACTGCATTGACTGGAGCAGTGAGGGTATACGGTTATATGGATATGCCGGAGTATGCATAAATTGTCATGCGAGTATAAACACATTGTAGTCGGAGACACGCATTGTGTTATATTTATGCACAGTCTTCTTATGGAAAGTAAGCCATCTGGCCAGTTCCTGGCAGAGCAGAGCTGAGCCGAGCCGAGCAGAGCAGACGAGGACACTCCCATAAGTAATGAGTTCTGTGCTCTAAATATGCTCAAGTACTCAGTCGCTTACGTTTGGTTACAAGGCGATTGTTCTTGTGTAACTTGCCGGTTTTGCTGGTCTTCATATCTCTGCCCGGGTAGATGGGGCTGTGGATATTTATATGCTCCAACTGAGACTGGGTGTTGGACTTTGTTTTGTTGCAACTATGGCCAGATCTGGCAGATCCTGTTTCCGTTACCGCCTGCTGCTGGACAACAGCTTGTCAGTATGTCAGTCGGCCGGACAGACAGTCGGACGGACACAGACATCAGGTGCAAAGTATTTTCTATTTTCACAACTTTTAGTATAATTAATTCAAATGTTTCCAGAGCGCTGTCCGGCTTTAACTTCCGCCGGCTAATGTACGCACAGCTGTCGGAGAAGCTGTTTACGGTCTTTATGCTCGCAATGCAATCTCCATTTCTGCACGGGCCTTGCGGCTCTCAACCATAACATTGTTTCAATTACCTGAATTGGTTGGGCTTTAAAAGCCAACTGCGTGCCCCTGCCCCTGCCCCCGCCCGAAACTAATGGCTTGTGGTGCCGTTATATCTGAACAGTGGCTGTGTGTTATCTGTAGCCAATTCTGATTACGCGCATTTAAATGGACAACTAAATGAGGCATGCCCAACTGCGAGAGAGGCCCCAAACGGAGCCGAGGCAATCCAGAATTGCCATTAGAGTATGCTTAATAGTTGTCCGGCCCACTGACCGTATCGACAGCTACCCCCTCCTTAGCCCCCACCCGCCGTCGAAAGGTAATTGAAAAGGATATAAAAATTAATTTACGAGCTTTGCACGCGATTCGAGACCAACTAAATCATTTTAAGTACATGTGCGGCACATGTGGCGTATGTGTAATGTGCCAACAGCTGGTAGGCTCGCACGTTGCATATGAAACAAGGCACACCCTGTGTTTCGGCTTTAAAGCTCTGCTTTAAGGTCGTTGCCTTTTGGCCCGTCGAACACACAGACAATCAAGGAAAGCCAGCTCCTAGCTCCTGACAGCTCCACAGCACTCTGAGATGCCAACTCAAGTGCTTTTGCTAAAATTCTAAAATTGAATTAAATTTGTGTACGAAAATAAATATAACAAGGAACAAGTGGGGGAAGTTAAAGTTCAGCCAGCCGAAGAATTTATACTCTTTTCGGGGAGCCAAAAGCCTCAATCGACCTAAAGTCAAATTGGTGCGCTCAAAAGTAGGCAATGGTTTTTGTTAACTTTTTTGCTTGAGATACTGCTTGGATATAAGTGTATAAATCCTTATAAAAATCAAGTATATGTGTATTTTAAGGACATTAGATACATAAGCATAGTATATATAGTTAAATTCATCCTTGGGCTATATCACAGTCATATGATATAATGGTTAAAATTGACGAGTTTCGACAAATATGCGGAAAGCATCTGTGCCAAGTTGAAATACAATATTTAAGCCAGACATGGACACCTGTTCTATGGCGATTCCTTCTACCCATTACTAAATTCAACACAAAGTGAAGATACTGTGTTTTTTTGACAGAAAAGTGTATTAAAAAAGGTTTGCCTGTCGCCATTGAGATGAGCAGCAGCTCGTTGAGCAAAATCAAAATAGCACAAAATGAGAATGAAAATGAAATTGAAGTTGGCCGAGTGCTGTAAAGCACAATACCCAGGGCATAGGGTTACAACGGCAGACATGAGCTTTATGTCCGCCCCACTCTAAGTCGGCGCACTAAGTTCAACATCAAACCATCAAGCTGCAAACCCCACTCAACACTCAATCCCAGTGCCAATTCCTAAATTCAATCCCAGCTCCTCACAACGTGTTGCCGACAGCATTAGGCTGGGGGGAAGCTATGTTCCACAGCCGCTGACAGCAACGACTCCAACACCGACTCCGACTCCGAGTCTCAGCGCTGTCGCTGGCCATGATGCTGATGACCATGAAATGGCGATGATGATGCTGATGGGGCATGATGATGCTGATGACTGTGTGTAACTGTGACTGGGTCGGGTCCTGAGCCTGCGGCTCGCAGCAAACGCGACTCCGGCAATTTGAATGATGCAAAACTGTTGTTGGCGTTGTTGTCGTTGAGTTTTATTGCCGCTGGCTTCCAAATTGTGTCGGCAATGGTTCCTCCAGATGAAAACATGAAACCAAATTAAGACGAACATGAGACGACAGACGGCAAATGGCATAGCGCATTGAGAGCACCGGAAGCGTATGGCGGCGTTTTGGCCTCAAAGCCTGGTAATTATCGCCCCGCTGCAGAAGCCCGCTTTATCATACTCATGTGGCCTGGACACAAGCCTCTCCTGCTTTTCCTGCTTTCCCTGCTTCAACTTCCGCACCAACTGCTGCTCCAACTTCAGCTTCAGCTTCAGCTGTGCCCTTAACTTCGTCCAGCTGATGTCATTGCGTGCTTTGATGGATTTGTGTAATTTCTTTATGGCGCTTGCCATTTGGGCCCCCATCGTTGCCCCCCATAAATTGAAGCTGGATTTAATTACTGCCTGGTACAACTTTGCAGCTTTTCATTGCCTCATATGAATAACATATATTATGGGCCTCTGAAGAGTTGGCATTTTAACTGCCATTTTTAACATTCAATATGCCAAAAAAAAAACTACTTTTTTTGTGCAAATGATGACAGTTTCCGTCCGTAACTTTAAGCTTTATTAGCCCAGAAAATCTCTATTCCACGCTGTCTAACTTGGTTGTGTTGGCAATTAATCAAGCTGCTTATCCAATATATTACTCTTTTCGGAGGAAATATTATTTTAACGTTGTGCCAAGGCTTGTAAAATAGGGAAAGATGTATGCATCGGAGACGTCCAAAACTTAGTTTATATGAATATTTAGAAGACAAAATGAGATGGATTTTGATTTAATGCGCCAATTTGTATGTCCATCTAATGGTTGGACAGCTGTATTCCGCTTCAGCGTTTCTTGAAATCCTTGATTTTGACTCCTCATGCTTACCAATTTTCAAATAAGATGGATTGACCTATGTGATAGGTGATGAAAACCTCATTAAAGAAGCTTCTACCCGCTTCAGTCACCACATCATCGTTCTTGTAGGACTCCATCATACACAACACAAGGTCCGTTTCAAAGAAACGCAAATAAATTTCTAGGAGCCTCGATAGCTTCTGACACTATCCCCAAGTCCAACCATGTATTCTAACCGTCTAAAAAAAAAATATTATAACATTTTTTTGGCAAACTGACGACAATTGAAGCGTGTGAGCTTAGCAAAGCAAGAAAAACGTCCGCAAAATTCGGATAGACATTGATCACATGTTAGTCGGGTCGTTCAAACATTCTTGGAAACACTTCCTTGCGAACTCCTACCTCACCTACCGTATAACCCAGACATTGCTACTCCCGATTACCATCCGATGGATGGCACATGGCTTGGTTGACCAGTACTTCATCTCTTGCGAGGCAAACAAAGAGAATGGAGCGATACATGGATCACATTAACAGATGAATTATGCTTTCGACGTAGTATCCAAAAATTGATAGAAATATGGGAAAGAATAGTGGCTAGTGATAGACAATACTTTAAATAATCGATTTGTAACCATTTTTTGCTTAAGATTGAAAAGAAACCTCTAGAACTAATTTCAATTCCCCTTAAATCCACTAAAAATATGATATATATTCGGTGAATCAAACAAAATCTCTTCTCGATTTCTGTTTATCTACAATTTTTCTTTCAAAAAGAGTATAGAATATTCGTTCAAGCAAAGCGAACTTTTTCTCAATTGTCTGCTTTGTTTAGTTTTCCCATATTTTCCACTCAAGGAGAAACTCGAAAATTTCAATTTGTGTGCTTTTGCTCGACTCGCTCGCTGTTGAAATTCACACGAATTAATTAAATGAAATTAAATTAGCAAACTGAACTGAACTCTTAACCCATTGAAGACATGCACATAGCAGCTGCATTTACTTTTTGTTTAATTTTCCACAGTTTTCTTGGCACAAGTGTACCACGGCGCTGTGTGGGGCAGGGTGGTTCGGGGGGAGCTGCTGCTGGCTCGACAATTATTCAAGTCATGACGATTCGCTCCCTTGCCACCAGGTGGCGCAACTGGCTGGTAATGTGTGTCATGACCTTCCTGACAGCCAACGGATCCGCAAATTGTAATTTCTAATTTTAGAGACGCTCTCGTCGTCGTCGTCGTCGTCGTCGCAAGGCATTTATTAAAATCGCATTTCAGACAGTTTTGAGGTCTTGCAGATTTTCTGCTTCTTCTTCTGCCTCTTCTTCTTCTTCTTCTTCTGCCTCTTCTTGCATTATAAAATTGCAATTCGTTTCCTTAACGCCAGCGTTAAATTGGGGTCAAAACTAATTAGACGGCAGACGTGACTTTAATTACCAACAAGAACAACGACAACAACGACAACTAGATGGCGCTAATCGATCGGCCATTGCCAAGTTAAGTCGACTCATAAATTGGGCCTGCAAAATACAAATTGCACTTGTCACGTTTTTGCCCCTCGGTCACTTAATTACTTAATTGGCTATTAGCTAATTGCCGCCAAAGTCGCCACCTTGAGGGGCGTGCCACCTACTAAACTGTTGCACACGGTCGCGGCCAAAGTTGCAACATGCAACTTAATTAAAAACAACAACAAAATGTGTAAAAACACAACAAAAACAACAGCATAAAAAACGAAACTAACTTTGTTTAAATTGCCGATATTTGCATATCCTGTGTGGAAGGCTGTTGGCAGGTGGCATGTGGCATGTGGCATGTGGCACGTCAAGTGGCACGTCAAGTGGTTGCCAACGAATTGAAAATTTCATACGAATCGCGCATAATTTGCTGCCAGTGGCAAAACTTCAAGAAAAATAGTCAACGTCTGCTTGCCACAATCATGTGGCATGAATGTTGTTGCATTTTAATTTGTGTTTAACCCTAGGAAAACACCGAGCTGCTTTTGGTACCGACTATGGCAGACGTTGTTTAAATTTTCAAAAAAAATTAAGCTTAAAATTTGTGTTTATTTTTGCAATTTGTTAAATATAGTGCTCGACTATAAAATACCCTTTTTTCAGGTGTAAGAAAATTATGAAATTTATAACTTCCTTTTGAATATTCAATTTTAATATCATATCACAAATGTTTCCATCTGAGAATTAAGGTGGGCGTGGGATGCCATACATAGAGCCGTCAGATGTTCAGGCATTTCTTTTTATAGGGTTTACTAACACTAAGTCATACATTTTTCGCAAATAAGATGACCCTTAATCATACGTTTTTCCCAACATTAATTTTGGAATTCATTCACAAGTTATATATGAAATAATTTCCAAGATTATCAGATTGTGATGAAATTTTTGGTATTATTTATTATGCATAAATTCAAAGAGACAAGCTAGGAAATAAGGAATGTTATAAAGACTTTTCTCGATTTTCGGATAAGAATGAAAATAAAAAGTTTAATATAGAAAATATATAAAATATGTGCACTATCGAATATTCTCTTTCCTCAGCCTCGGGTACTTATAGATTAACCCTTATATATACCAAATTTGTCTACTTATTAAATATATTTGAGTATTTTATATATTTTTAAGAGGGGTTATCTAGAAAAATATTTTTAAGCTCTATAATATCCCAAAATATCCCAAAACCAACACCAACCGGTAAGTGAAACAACTCCTAACCACGTGGAAACCAATATATTTTATACCATATTTTGACTATTATATATTATTTTATACTATATATATTGATACTTCATATAGCCGTATATGATGTATATTATATTCAACAATGAAATTTGATCAAAAATTCCTACTTTTATCATTATTTATTGTTTGTCGAAAAGAACCATTCGAAGCCAAGCCAAGGGGCTACCCCTCGATCGATTTCCAACAGAGTGGACGGGAAATGAATTCTGATTTTCAGACTCAAATTTCCAAAGCAATTAGTTTAAGATATGAGGAATGTGATGGACAGAAACACTGATGGGCAGGTAGATGGACATGGTTATATCAACTATATAGTCTTTAGGGAATATATCATCTTCTGTGGGCCTCGGTGGCCCAGTGGTTAGCGCACTGCCGCGCCAATCAAGAGGTGTGGGTTCGATTCTCACTAATGTCGCTTGGCATGACCCTCCTAAAAAGACTAGGTTGTGGCCAATTTGTAGGATTTGAAATTCATCCACGAAAAAAAATCTTAACTGAAGGAAGCTGAAACAAATTCAAATAATGCTTCAGTCTGTGACCTAATAGGGTTGGTATAGCCATATAATTATAATAATAATCATCTTCTGTGTGCTACAAATTCCACTAAAACTAATATACCCCATGGCTCTTTTCAATACAATCCTAAATAACAAATTTCTTGTTGATAGTCTCAGACGATGCACACGAAAAAGAGGGAATAAAGTGAAATTGAAAATACTTTTCGATTGTAGATTGTCGATAACTGCATAATTTTCCTTTTCAAAGCGGGAGAAACACCGAAGGACACCGCCGGGGGCTCAGCGCAATCAGCTACAAAGCCAATTTGTGGCCAGCTCATTTCGTGGCACTTCAACCGAAGTATCGTAATTCAGTTTGGTATTTTATAAAGGATAGATACGAGAATGTATAGATATCGAGTATATATAGATAGATAGATAGATAGATAGGAATTTATTATGTGCATTTAAAATGATTTTGTTTGGCTTATCTCTGGCAGGGGATTGACATTGGATCTGTTGTTGGCTTACACAACTATCGGCAGAACTTGAAGCTGTCATTGTCATTGTCCTTGCGGAAATTGATGCCAACATCTTGGGTTACCTCTTTGAGCCACCAGCCATGCAATCAACTGGGCCACGCCCTTTGCTGGCAGAAGGCGGGAGGCGGGAGGTGGGAGGCAGCGAGCATAATGGCAGCTAACAAATTGCCAAAGTGTTTCACAGTTGCTTTTCGCCAATAAAACGCAGCAACAGGAGGAGCAGGAGCAGGAGCTGCGGCATTTAATTGAGTAGCATTGAAAGCCGAAGGACGCCCCCAATGGCCAATGCAGCTCCGGAGTGCTGACTGCTGACTCCTGGCTTCTGGCTCCACGGACTTGATGAAACGTGACTCCATCAATGGCTTTCAGTGAGCTCGTTTGCCCAACTTTAAGTTATGCGACTGGGTGAACCTTTAAATATTTTTAATGGATCGCTTTCAATTAGTTGGAGGAGCAAGCGGTTCGCACATCCTGTTGTCCTCCATTGGAGCACACATACCCAACAGATATACATATCGTACATCGTCCCCGAGGTTGTGCTAATTAGGTTCATAGATACGCGCACTTTTAACATAATCAAATGCCAATTAGCTGACATCTCCAGCACGCCCTGTGCCCCTCCGCATCCCCACTGCCCACATCCATCTCCACTGCTGGAGCAGGCAGCTAATTAGCTCGCCAGGCATAGCTACGGCCTTAGTCCTGCCACATCCTGCTGGTCTCCAGCTCATCCTCAAATGTCGCAGCGCCTTGCCAAATATATTTATTTCTTTGCGCGCTTTTGTCATATGGATACATTTGTATCTATGTGTCTCTGTGTGTCTGTGTCTGTGTATTGTGTGTATTGTGCCGGGCTCGAAGTTGTGTTGTTTCTCACACATTTCCGGCTCATTGATTTCGACAATGCCCCGAACCGAAAGAAGCCAGAAAAGTGTCAACTTTGGCAATTGATAGTCAAAGATGCCAACACATGAATGGCTTTTGCTTTGTCCCAAATTTGGAACAGATTCAAGCACAGTTTTCATGTAGCAATTTTCACTTTTTCTTCTTCTTCATCTTCTTCTTGTTTTTCTGTTGTACAAGAAAATTTTTGCTATTTTTTCATCTTTAAGTTGTCGATAAGCAATTTCATTGGGGCGTTGTTTATGTGTAGAAGATACATTTGATTGCTTTAAAATTTGTTTATCGAATAATAACTTTGAGGCCTATCGGATATTTATCGATTAACATTTTTGTTGTCAATTTAACGCAAAATCTACGATTGAGATTTAGTCTCAAATGAAAGTTTAACAATCAATGGATAGATTACAATTTTTTATATGCGAATGTAGAGCATAAAATACACATGAGATTGTGGATCAAATTTATTAGAAGATATACTTAAGATATTTAAGGGCCTCGGGAGACCAGTGGATAGCGCACTGTCCCGCCAAACAAGAGGTGCGAGTTCGAGTCCCGCTCATGTCGATAGGCATGACCCTCCTCGAACAACAATAGGTTGTGGCGTCGGATTTGAAATCCTCCCATGTAAAAAAAGTTATTCAGTGAAGGAAGTAGATATAAAGGATAAAAAGTGCTTCAAGCTATGGTTGTTATGGCCATAATAATAATAAGAATTATCTATAAGATAATAATGTGGGATTATAAATTTAATGCTCACTTCGTTGATCCTTATGTTAGAGAAAACCCCGAAAAATTACGTAACGAATTATCAGAAAGAAGGGAAAAATCTATGGAGAAATTTGTATAATTTTGTCTGTCATTCCCTTATTCCATTCACCCGTTCACGGTTCCTCCATATCTCGGTCCCTCCGTCCTTCCATTTCGTCTATCCATCCGTCCATTCATGCGTCTCTCCGATCGTTTGTCCTTATCTGGTGTCTCTTTCCCTCCGTCCATCAGTCCATCCCTCCTTCTGTCTATCCTGCCTTCCGTCTGTGCGTCCCTCCGTCTGTCAGTCCCACCGTCAGTATATCCCTCCATCCATGCGTCACTCCGTCTGACTGTCGGTCTGTCCGCTGCCTGTAATCGAGCAATATCCACCGATATGGTTTTACCCTGTATTAAGCGAATTGTCCCGAAATTACCATGCGGTTCAGCTTAATCAATATCATATCAATCAAATTTCAGTTTAAGATCGTTGCATAAACTGAAAAACATCGGTGCTCTTTTTTATACTTTCTTTCCAAATTTAAGTTCAAATATTCTAAAATATTGCAAAAAGAAAATAGTGTTAGAGGACGTCAAAGCTTATGTATAGATATAGATATAACCTTTGGTAGATATATTATAGATTTATAGATTTTATATTTATCATATTTTATATCAGCTGCCAATGCGTAAATTTCGGAAAAACTTCCATGAAAAATACACCAAATATTGTTCCAATGTTGTTCTTACTTAACCCCAACAGTTTGAATAAGTAAATTCATTTATTATGTGTAATTAGGCGTTTTTTCGGCACTCAAAACCCAAGTAAACCCTTAAGATGAATTTCAACACTCCAAAATTCAAATATAAATATTGAAAATTTCGCCCAAAATCACAAAACATCAAGTCCAAGCCTTGGACTCCATTGAAAGCCTCGAGGATACTTTGTCAATTCTGGTTGAGTTAATTTACAACTTTAATATTTAATAACTTTGATCGGCTCATCTCTGTGGACTGACGACCGACTAGAGTCGGAGGGGCTAAAGAACTGGAAAGTCATGGGATTTGTGGGTAAATAATCTTACTTATTCTGCATCAGCTGGGCCAAAGTAGAGACTGAAAGTAGAGCATCAAACGCCTTGCTTCAACGCCTGCCATTTGCTGACCTAGCCAATAATTTGGGTTTGCCAACGCCTTTGGTTTTGGCCTGGTTCGGGCCTTCGGCTTTAACTTGGCTTTGAAACTGGGTCTGGGGTCTTCGAGTTGGGGTTTGGGTCACATTAATCAAATGCTTAAATACCAAACACAGCATTTGGGATTGGGACTTGGGCAAGTCAACGTTAATGCCAGCGATGCGTAAAATCGCCTTTTGCCAAGTTACTTCCTGTCGATCAGCTGACTAGGGCGGTAGGGGGCGTGGCAAGTATATAACAGATCTATGTATGTAAGAGACAACTTGGCCTAAACGACAGCTCATTTTAAATTAATTGCAGAGGAGCACAGGCAGACGGGCGGGCAAGTCGAATGAATAATTCGACTTTATTGATTTCCATGTCTCTCACACCTACAGCTGCGACTCCGGCTCCAGCTCCAGCTCCAGCTGCTGCTCCTGCTCCTGCTCCGGCTTTTCCCAGCCGCAGAGCAAACAGGCAAACAGTTTATAACATGATACATTGTTCATGGCTGTGTGTGTACATTGTTTGTCTCAGTTTTTGGACTAATCCTCGGTGCTCAGAGGACCTCAGACCTCAGACCTCAGTCGTCAGTCGACAGTCGTCAGTTCTCAGTCGCATACCGACTACTAATACCCATTGGTATTTGAAACTAATGACAGAGATAACAAAGCTTTGAGTCGGCTCAGAGTGCGAAAGGGCCAGCAGCACGGCTGACAGTGGGGCGTACAAGTGGGTGTGGCACGATTACGATTTGCGCAGTGGCCATAATATTGATTACGGATCTGGGCTTTTGAGCCGGCTTAGCGCGCCAAAGGCAATTAACTTCGAATTATGAATAAGATGCTGTCCCACATCGCACCGCACACAGCGCCATCTACCGGCGTCCACCGCCTGCCTGGAACCATGTCGAAAACGTGATGTTGACAGCTTGCCAAATGTGCCTCAGAAATGCGTTCACATTTATTGTTTGGCATTTCACACTCACCTGCCCGCCACCTGCCACGCCCCTTTGTATCAATTTTCATCTCAATTTCCATGCCAGCCTCCAATACGCAGTGCGCTGCTCCGCCGGGACTCTGGGTCCCATGTAAATTATTTAGACTGCAATGCTGACTCTACTCCAAACACCGAGCACCGAGCACGGAGCAACGAGCACGGAGCATCGAGCACCGAGCACCTGGTTCAGTGGCAGCAGCTCAAGGCGCCGTTTCAGTGTTTCAGTTTCAGGCCTAGTCCCAGTCCCAGTCCCAGTCCCAGACCCAGTCCCAGGCACGTGACCCGGCCAGCATGTATAAACGTGTTTACGAGCGCGAATGAGTGGCCAAGTTGTACAATTTCCACGCCCATTTCTACGCCCATTTCCACGTCCTTTTCCATGCCCAAATATCGGCGGATGGGGCAGTCGGCGGGTTGGGTGCAAGGGTTGTCAGCCGACATGAATATGCATAAAGCTCAAGGTGGTTTCCCATGAATTAGTTATGAGCTCTCTATATATAGGTATATATATACCGGCATAACTGTAAAACCCAGCCAACAACCTTAACAACAACACCGATAACAAACACAGCGGACACCGATAACATAAAAGCGTTAATATAATTAAGCCAAAGCTGTTAAAAAAAAATTAAGAAGAACATAAAAACAGCTATAATAAACAATAGATAGGCGATGGTGGAAAAATATGCTAGCAATAGAAATACCCTGTAATTGGCAGAAAGAGTGTTGTTATTCTATCGAATCAGTAGAGCTTTAAAAAACTGAGCTCTTCTCCTCCAGAAAAAGAATTGATTATATCGATGAATTCAAAAAACTTTTCCTAGAATCCCTACTATCCTTTTAGTAGTATCTCAAAATCATTAATGCCCCGTAACTGATTTCATCTCCATTTTTCGGATTATAAAGCATTATATAGTTAATTAGAATCATTTATTTTTTTTTGTAGGAAAAGGTACATGTGGATTTTCTTATTGTCCGAAAGTTTGCAATCCATTAAAGGAAGATCCCCATACAGTAGAACAAATGAAATCGAATGGTCCACGTCCGACTGTCCATCCGTCGTTCGATCTATCTGTATGTCCCTCAGTTTTTTAACTTTCGTAATGAAACTTATCAGAAAACATTATTTTGTTGTCTGTCAGCAAATATGTCGGAAGCGTTCGGATCAGACTATATCGAATAGCTGCCATATAATGAAAACTCAGATTTGGCCATATTTCCCGTATTTTTCAGCATATTTGATTGGAAGTTGACAAACAGTTAAGATTCATCATTATCTTTAGCTCCATCAAATTTCATAAGGACCGCACTACTATATAATATAGTTGTTATATAAGGAAAAATTGGTATAGAGGTATAGGTATATCAATAATCTATAAGACTTAGATGCAATATTCTATGTGATTTCATTCAAAAGCACTAAAAAATTCGATTGTAAAATACATACGATATTACTTGTCAATATACCCACACCCATACTTTCATGCCTTACAGGGTATACACATTGTCAATTTACATATGTTGCTCTTCTATGCATACCCTATAAGACATGCAACGATATGTCTGCTCTGCCAAGCCATGCAGCTCGTAACCATAAATCCAGCTATATCTGGCATATGTTATGGTACATCTCCATTCGAGTATATTATTTTATGTATATTTGCGAAACACGGTTTGACTGTTGGATCTGTGTCACTTGTATATATATATTATATATATGTATATGCAAAATGTTCTCGTACAGAAAATGTTGAAAACTGTCAGAGAAACGGTCAGACAATCGTAGCGTCAGTCTGTTCCTGAATCGCAAATTATAACATTTCACACTCAGATGTCCTCACACACACACATGTCCTGGCTGCGAGGACACATCCCGTACAAATCAATAAGTTTGCCAAGATGTCCTTGTGGCCTAGAGTTAGGCACTCCTCCCTTCTAACCCCTCTGATATCTACCCAACTATCTACGGTCGGAGTCTATGCTTTTATTACGGAGTTATTCAGATTATTGTTTACTTTAGTAATTGCAATTCCTTGAATTTAGTAAACTCAGCAGGCAATTAGCTTAATATAAGTTCGAATGAAAATTGCAATTGATTGTGAATTGTGCATAAAAGATTCAAATTGATTCGCATATATAATGTAATTTAATATATTCATGAGTTTTCCGTCCTCCGGTCGTCCCGTCGGCCCAATCGAATATGCACAATAATTGTTTCATAATGCTTTAATTTACCATATTTCATTTGTTAAGAGCTGTAAATTCACAAAATGCTAAACTAAGCAGATCGGAGTGGTCCGTTGTTGGGGCTTTATTTATGCTATAAGCTCTTAGCTTGTTTCTAAGGCAAAATGTGGGGTGGGAGTTCGGGGGGAGCGGCTGCAAATGGTAGAGTAATCCGATTATATAAATTGATGGAATTGGTTAAAACTTTCAGTTTTAATGCACAGATAGATGAATTGTAATCCATATAAATTTACTTGGTCAAATTGGAAAGGTATTATGTCCTACTGATTATAGATTATGTTGTCTAGGAATGAAGTTGTGAAATATACACAAAATTGTATACTTTAGGAAAGGTTATATCGATAAGATCAGAAAAAGCATGCTCATTTATGTTCCTTTGTTTTGTCCAGATATTTCCAAAAGCCAATATTGGCATCAAACTGTAGAGTTTTGATACAGAACCATTGAATCTATAGTTTTCCAAAACTTAAAATTAAAATATTTCAGTCGATGCATCGATTCACCGAAAATGGAACCAACCATATCCCAAAGTCAATGGATTCGTCTATACCAGTGTTGATATGACAATGTATTGTCTGCGTCCAAAGAAGCATATTAGACCTCTTCAAGTTACTTCTAGAATGGTCTGGAAGAACAAAGATATCGATGGGGCCATCGATCCATCTGCCTGCCTGTCTGTCTATATGCTAACTAGTCTCTAAGCTTTTAGCTATCGTAAAGAAACTCAGCCTTTTGCCTCTCCACATTTCTCGGAACTGTTCTGATGGGACCACCATATCATAAAGGAGCCATACAAATGAAATTCGTATCTCTCCATTTTAAGCTAATAAATTCTAATTTGACATATGCTTAAGTTTTTATATTTTCTATCAATATACAAAATTTCAAAAGGAATAAACTACTATATCATACTACTAAGGTCTTAGGTTGCACCATATTATAAAGGAGCCTTACAACTAAAATTCATATTTGCCCATATTTTCCATGTTTTTCAAGCTCTCACATCTAAATTTCACACACATTAAAGTAATTTTATTATCTATAACTGGACAAAATTTCAAAAGGATCAATTCACTATAGTGCCTATATCATAGGTACAACCAACGTAGTTTTACATGAAAGCTTAAATAAACAGTCACGCATAATAAACGTTTCTATATAAAGTAAGCAAATCCTTCGAAAAGTGTATGAAAACTCCTACGTGCCCAACATAATCCTTCCCTAATTATTATAGCTCCATTTCCCAGTCTCGCCATGCTCACCATAAAACAATTTTGAAACATAAACCCTCAGAACTCTCGAAAACCAAGTACATTAAGTGCCTGAATCGCATTGAAAACTGACAAACATGAATTTGCTCAAGTTTGTCTGGAAAGCATGGAGACAGCCGCAAAGTGTTTGACGCAATCAACAGGCCTTTTAAGATCATGCTCCATTGAGAACCAACGACTGAAAAGAAGCGAAGCGACGCAACGTGACGTAACGCAACGCAACGCAACGCGACTCGACGTAACGCAACGTATGCAAATGTCGCTTATACGCAGTGTGGTACGCGTGATGGGTCTCAGGTTCAGGTTTAGGTTCATGTTGTGGCTGCGTCTCAGGTCCTATAGCTATAGCCATACCTGGGACTGAGGCTGTTGCTTAAATGTCGCGAATGTGACGAGCACTCGACAAACACGTGACACTTTTGCGACAGATCTGACAAATCAGCAGCAAAAACAGGCAAAATCGGAGTGAGAAGTTCTGGGGGGACCGTAAGGATGGCAGCTGTTAAGCCATTATTGAGTGGGACCTACGGGACCTACGGGGCGCATGCTGCTAAATATAAATGCTGCTGCCTATCGCCTATCGCATATAGCATATCGCGTAACGCCCCGTAGCCCGCGTCCCCTCTAAATGGGCACGTGCTCATTTGGTTTTAATTAAATGCTGAAAACCCGTCAAATTTCACGCAACACACGGCTGACTGGCGTGCTCAAATAGGCAAAAGCATACCCTTTCTTGTATCTATCTAAGAGGGTGTTTCTGTGTGTGTGTCTGTGCCTATGCGTGTGAGTAATTATACAAGCGCTGGCACTTTGGCATTGCCGGCTTTTTGGCGCGTCCAAAAATGATTGCCCGTCAACCGTGTCATAAATTTTGCTACCGCCGCCATCGCACCTTGGCGGCCATTTTGGAATAACACAAAGCGGATGTGGATGTGCCCGCTCCCGTTGGGCCAACTTAGACAAACGCCTGGCGCCTCTTACCCGTTTGAAAGCATCAAATTGTCTTGAGTAAAATGTCAATTTGGACATTAAAATGCAGCCTGAAAAGCTTTGAGTGGCATTAAGTAATTAGACTGTCAAATACCCTGTATAAGCAATGTCTAAAAGGCTGAGAAGTGCAGTGAAAAGTGCTCAACTGGCAAACAAGGGATAACACATAGCCAGTTGTATGCCCTATAAAAGAATTGACTAAGGTATATGCAACGCATGCATTCAAAATATCTTTTAATTTTTTTCAAAAGTTGGGCAACTTTACTTTTGTATCTTGCAGATAGTTTCATCTATTTTCTATTGTTGATAATGCTGGGCACTTTTTTTGAGCTTTTAAGATATTTTTGTATCTTTGTGATAATAATTTAACTATCAAATAATTATGTATCTTTCGTTTAGGTATGTTTGCGTCAGATGTATCTTACTAAATGATTTATGATTTTGAGATTCCTTTTTATATATCAGTTAGCTTTAGGACCTTCAGTTACTTTTGGATGTTTATAAAACAGCTTGTTATTATAGAGATATTTTTTTGCCTCTGAAATATTGCATAATATTGACTGTTTTGTATTGTTGAAATACTTTTCTTTTACATTTAAATACTCTTGTATATTTGAGATACTTTTATATCTTTCAAATGCTTTGAATATTTGCAATACTTTCATATCATTGAAATACTTATTTATTTTTATAGGGGCCTCGGTGGACCAGTGGATAGCGCACTGTCCCGCCAAACAAGAGGTGTGGGCTCGAGTCCCCTTCATGTCGATAGGAATGACCCTCCTAGAAAAACTAGCTTGTGGCGTAGGATTTGAAATCCACCCAAAAAGTTATTCAGTAAAGGAAGCAGAAATAAAGACAAATAGTGATTAAGGCTGTGACCCGACAGGGTTGTAATAACCATATAATAATAGTAATGTATTTTTATATCCATTTATTACTTGCAGATCCCTTTAATACTTTGCAAAGATGCTTGCGTTTTTCAGATAGTTTTGTATCTTTGAGTTACTTTCATGTTTCGAATACAATTATGTTTATAGATATCCTTTCTAGATAATGCAAAACTTACATAGGCAGGATTAAGGAACTAAGCTGTTATCTCAACCAAATACTCCTGCAAAAGGGTATGCAATCTTCGTGCTTTACGAAGCACTACAAGGCTCCACTCCTTATGACAGCTGGCGTTGCGTTTGCATGCCGACGCAGCTGGAGAAGCTGTCGCCGCATATGTGTCAACGACTTGGTCAACATTAAAGGATTTGCGCCTGGCGCTGCGTGACCTCCTGTCGCGTCCCGCAGTGTATGCCAAATTGTCTGAGGGTGTGGGTGCGGGTGAGTGGGTTGTTCGGGGCTGGGCACAAACTTTGTAAACTCAACATTTTCGTTTAATCCTTGCCGTAAGTAGCTGCCGTAATATGTGAAATCCTTATGGAATTTAATAAGCTTAGCTCGCTCAGCTGGCTCCTGCGGGTCGACCGGGTCGACTGGCCCCATTGAAAAGGCTGCTTAAAGTCGGCCAAAAGGCAAACAACGTGCCAAAATCGGCATACAAAAGTTAAAGCTATTCAATTGAATTGAAGTCCTTTTTATTGAACACAGTTTGTTGTTGCGGCGAGTCCTTGTTGCGCTTTGATAACATTCAGAGAAGTCGTTGGTCGTGGCAACTGCCAACAATTACTTATTTAATTTCTGCATGTTTTGTGTCCTGTCTGTCCTGCAGTTATGTGTCCTTGACGCAGTTGTCTAACCCTTGTGTGGCACGGACCCCTCCGCCACATAAACACACCATCTTTAGCAACAGATCTGTGTGCCCCTTCGGCAGTCTTGTGGTCCTCAGCGAACGTTTTGCTGGTAAATGTGGCCAATGTAACGCCTGCTGCCTTGACACAAAGAGGCGACCGGGCGGCCGGGCGGACAGGCTGCTGTCCGGGTTGCAGCTGTCAGTGGGGCAAGGAGTGGGGCCCGCCTGTAGGCGGTAGGCAGTGGGCAGTGGGCAGGAGGCGGGAGGCAGGAGGCAGTGTGGCAACATGGCAATTGTTTAGCCCTTTGCACAGAAAGTTTTCTTATTTTCGCGCCTGCGATGTTGTTGTTGTTGTTGTTGTTGTTGGCATTGTTGTATCTGCTTGCCCCTGGGGTGCTTTATTACAATTTAACTTTTCTTTTATTGCAACATTTTTGCCTTTGCGTTTCCCTGTGGCTAACCAAGTAACCAGCGCACACACACACGCCAAGCCTACCCTCTGGCAGCATTCCCAGTCCCAGCCTCAGTTCCAGCCTCAGTCCCAGCCTCAGTGCCAGCCCCCACCTCGGGCAGCCTGGCTGCTGGCCAACAAGTCTGACAGACCCCAAAAAAAGCAAACCTGGGGGTCTGATTATGCGCCATCTATGTGTGGTCTCTCACACACCCACCCAGAGAGAGCTCTTATGCTACTTTCAGTTTCATTTTGCGCCCAAGATTACCAAATGCAGCCCACAAGCTGAATGCCAACAACGTTTCCAACAACTTTGTCCGACACGACGTGCCACAGCCAAAGCCAAAGCCGGAGATGGAAACGGAGCGGGAGACGGAGTTGGAGCTGAAGCTGAAGCTGAAGCTGGAGACGCTGTCAGAGACGTTGACGTTGGAGTTGAGTGTGTTCTCGGTAGGTATGTGTGTTATGGCTTTCTTTTATTTTATATGTATTTTACTTCATTTCACTGCTGATTGCTGCTCCGACTACGGCTGAGGAGGCAGCCAGCTACTGCTGCTTGCCTCATGCATATTTGAATGTCCCTTAAAGGCACTTCAGTTCTTTTCGCTTTGCCCTTATATTTCAGTTGTTGTTGTTGTTGTTGTTGCGGCTGCGCTTTGTCCGGACAACGCCGGCGGCTGTTTAGTGTACCACACACACTACAATAGCAGTCGCACCACACCACACCACTCCATACCCTTACTAATGCCAGCCACCTGCACGCAGACCCCACCATCACTTTGCCTGCCAGTCAACATGTCCTTCACTTCCAGGACCCTCCGGCTATGGCATCAACACAGTTGACGGCCGCCATTGCCGCAGTCGGCGACCTTAATGGTCAAATGTGTGTGCAGGTTTCCTTCCACACACAGAGGCAGCTCGGGCCGTGTGGCACGGCTCGGCTCGGCCCGTGTGCCTGAAAATGATTTCTTAAACTGCAATTCATGCCCTGCAATTGCGATGATGGCGCGTTTTTATGGCGCTTTTCCTAACCTCCCTGCTCCTCCTGCTCCCTCAAACACCCCTCCGAAAAAACCACAGAAAAAAAAAAGGAAAAAACGAAGGAAATTTAATCGAGTTTATCACATTATTTTGTTGCCCGGCCTCTTTTACGGGAATGGCCGTCCTTAAGGAGGCAGCACTTAAGACGTGCTTATTGGCCTCTATTAGTAATAATTGCACTACTGAGTCAATTTAGATATCTGACGCTGATTTTCATTATCATCAACATGAACATTATGAGCTTTATTAGCCCTCCCTGCCTTCCTCACTCCAGGGCAATTGACTTTTTGCATACCAAAAAACCCCCGGCCAGAGTTCTGCAGCAGCTGCTGCCTTCTAGGGGTTCGCGTGCCAAGCACATTTTCAGCTTTTCCGACTAATTGAAAACAGGCGACAGGAAAAACTTCGGGTCATTAGAGAACACACACATAACATATGCCAACTTGGACATTGAATGATGAAATTTATGCCGATTCATGCCTTATGACTGAACCTGAATGCGACGGAAAGGGTCTAGGAGTAGACTGGGAGGTTAGGGGGTTAGGAAATTTGACTCAGCTGACGTTATGTCTAGGGGGGTTTTGGGAGCAACTTAATTTGAGTAACAAAACTCTCAGCCACAATGCGACAATGCCATTAAAAGGCCAAAGGACAGCAAATATTTTGCCAAACAAATTGGGGGGACAAAAAGGCGCAGCAAAGATAAAGATAAACATAAAGAGGGACACTCGTAATACGGGCAAAAGGCAGAAAGACATGGAAATAACGGCAACAATAAACTAATTTCTGCAAAAATAACTCGCATTTTGGTCTTGGTCTCTCAAGGAATCGACTGGCACTCGGAACACCCACGCATACACTCTATCCATATACATATTTAAGGACTTGCAAGGACTTGGGGCCAAGGCAGCTCTAATCTTTTCCGCCTGCTTCCTCTTCTTCTCCTGCTCCTGCTTCTTCTTCTTCTTCTTCTTCTTTTGGCGGACAGCGCCACCGTTGAGACAGTCGAGATCAAAAGCTTTTGATAAACTCGTAACAAAGCGCCAAAGTATGCGCAAAATGCCAAACAAGCTGGAAACTGGGGGGACCCGGGCAAAGCCAGGCACGACACGACGAAAAAAAAGTGTGGAAACACAACTTCAGCTCAACGAAGATTCGATACTCTCTTGCCTACAGATTTCCATGGATATATTAGGGTATATATGACATTTTGGGGTTTTTTTTACCAACATCATCAACATTGTCCATCGCTAGCCACTACGTTTTGCCATCTTTCTGGCAAATCCTAACTCTGAGCTTTTTTTTACTATACATGAATTGATCCCTTCTTTGACTTTATCATAATTGAAGAAGTGCTGGTCGGTCAAGCCATGTGCCATCCATCGGAAAAGATGGTAATCAGAAGGAGCAATGTCTGGGATTTACGGCCAGAGGGGTACGATTTCCTTACGAAGTGTTTCTAAGTAAGTTTTAACGACCCGACAAACGTGTCTATCCGAAAAATGCGGACGTATTTAGACATTAATGTTATTATATGGCCATAACAACCCCATCGGGTCAAAGCCTGAAGCACTTTTTTTCCTTTAATTTCAGTTTCCTTCACTGAAGAACTTTTTTACGTGGGTGGATTTAAAATCCTACGCCACAACCTAGTTTTTTAGGAGAGTCATACTTATCGACATGAGCGGGATTTGAACCTAATCTCT
Source organism: Phorticella flavipennis (assembly GCA_037040045.1). Lineage (NCBI taxonomy): Eukaryota > Metazoa > Arthropoda > Insecta > Diptera > Drosophilidae > Phorticella > Phorticella flavipennis. The sequence goes on along the minus strand of JBANCY010000145.1, from coordinate 41,523 downwards.
TGTTTCGAGGGACATTGCACTATCCTAGTTCACTAAGGCCCCTATTTTCTGGAATATATTAAATTGATATTCCATAGAAACGGAGAAACAGCCCAGAGCAAGAACTCACGATTCGGCAAATTTTAGGAAGGTATTTGTTTAGATTTCGAGTTAATGGAACGATTCTGAAATTTGGTGGAATCAGAGATAGTAACTAAACTTAACTATTTATTAAATTTAAATGCAATAGCTTAACGACTAACATGGTTATATATAAATTTTTTCAAGCTGGTTGGAAATAGATTGCAAGCAAGATATGATCTTAGGTCCGATTTCTGTCACAAATTCGAAAAAAAATCGGTTAATCCAGACGCACTGTGAAAAATTTGAATAAGAACGCTACAATAGTTTCTAAAATCGTGATAAGCGTCGTTGAAAACAATATTTCGAGAAAAACACAATTAAACACAAAGATTATATCTACTACACATTTACTCGGATTGTCTTGAAACTTTCAGAAAGTATTCTTAATATATGATCGCTTGATAATCTAGTAAATCTGGAAAAAACTACTCTTAGCTGTATGATAAATGGTAAAATGATATTGGGTTACAACTAGATGTCTGTGTGGCAAGGTTTATTAGCATAGTTCGAGAACTGAAAACATATAGACAGACAGACGGACTAAACCGATTCGATTTCTATGACAAGTCGATGAGGCTTGACGCAGTGCAAATATTCCAAGTTCTTCGAAAAGAGTATAGAAAACAACACACAATATTTAAACATTTTATGTTAGGCTGACCCCCCCCCCCCCCCTGCAACCCACTGTCTCCAATATCCCCCCGCACACACACACACATCCACACACACCCCCCCGTCGGTGTCTTCATTTGGCGCAGCTCATTTTGCATTTTCATTCTTCGCACGGCGCACAGCCGGCGGCCATTTCATTGTTTGCCTTTTTGAATCGGGCGCTTTTATCTTGCCACTTTGGCATTGTTTTATGGGGCATCTACCACGCGCCGTCCCCCACTCCCCCAGTTCCCCGATTTCCAGAGACCCCCGTCCAGCCGCGTAGCCCCCGCCTGCTGGCACACTAATTATATTAAGCACCTTATTACCAGCTAGCAGAGCAATTTGCACATGACTTGTGTCAATTGCTCAGTAAAAAATTTTGGATGAATTATGCCCTGACCAAACCGAACCGAACCGAACCGGAGCGAACCAAACTGTAGCAAACCACGCAGAGGACCAAAAAATAATTGAAATATTTAATATTTATAAACTGACAGCGGAAATATCAGTTGCAGCCAACAGAAAATAAGCTCAGGAAGAGCCCGGCCAAGTAGATGCCACATGCCACATGCCACATGCCCCAAGACAAGCTGCTACGAAAGGTGCTTGAGGTTCTGCTATATCATAACTTTGACAGCCGGCATTATTATGACCATATCAACCGTAACGGGTCAAAGCCTGAAGCACTTTTTTTCCTTTATTTCTGCTTCCTTCAGTGAAGAACTTTTTTTACCCGGGGGATTTCAAGTTCTACGCCTCAACCTAGTTTTTCTTGGAGAGTCAAGCCCAACGACATGAGAGGGACTCGAACCTCGCACCCCTTGTTTGGCGGAACAGTGCGCCTCTTGTCCTCTTGTCTCCCGAGGCGCCTCAGTACCCCGTTTTTACAGGGTATCTACATGGACATAAATGGCCTGCTTTTGTGTCTTTTTATTCGTTTTTACAAATTATTAAATATTTGTTTTGCGGTTCATAATTTGCACGGAGCATAATTTATTGCGCCGTGTTGCGAAATTTATCCGGGTTGATCCTTTTGCGGAAATTAAAATTATTATACCAATCCTCGGACTCTTTCGCGCACAATCGTCCTGTCTCTGTCTCTGTCTCTGTCTCTGTCCTTATATACCTGTTTGTTGATTTATTTGTTTGGTCAACCCAAACACGCCCCTCTCTCCCCACACCGCCCCCCACTAAATGTGTTTAATGTAACAAAACTGTTGACATGCCCCGAACAAACAACAACAACAATATAATATGCCTTAAAAATACAAAAAAAAAATGATATATATACTCTATAAACATATATATACACTATATAAAACACAATCTCTGGCTGGAACAATTGACAGGCCCCAGACTAAGCCTCAGCTTCAGCCCCTCCTGCCGCAACTTCAGTTCCAGTTCCCAGTTCCCGCTCCGAAGCTCAAAGCCCCCATCTAAGCCCAGTCGCCCTTCGATTTTTGCTCCCCCGCTCCCTCTTTGGGCACCGAAAAGCGCCTGTTGGCCACAAAGCGGTCGAGCGTTGGGGCGCGCAATTAAATTTATTAAATCCCAATCAATAATTCAGATCCTGTCGCAGCCACAGCGCTCTGCAAGTTTCATGCGGCAAATGGAGCGGGAATATCCTTTCAGCCTCCTATATATAGCCTGTAGGAGACTCTAACAAAAAACCTTTATACATTAACAATTACATTAATCTGATTACATTAACAATTCGTTAGATTCGTTTTCTATGAAGAGCCTTAGCGAATTTATATATTCTGGCCATAGATGACCATCATATTATAACCATAACAGCCCTTTCGGGTCAAAGCCTGAAGCTCTATTTTCCTCTATTTCTGCTTCCTTCACTGAAGAACATTTTTATGTGGGTGGATTTCAAATCCTATGCCACAACCTAGTTTTTCTAGGAGGGTCATGCCTATCGACATGAGCGGGACTTGAACTCGCTATCCACTGATCCACAGAGGCCCCCATTTAAGGATTGCCCATATTATTTATACATTTCATCTTATTATATTGAAATTCTTAAAATACTTATTTTGACTTTTTATCCATAAGTCTAACAACTTTGAAAGCAATTGGCCTATAAACACCCAAGATATGATGCATGCTAAAAAGCTGGAAAGGAAAATTTACTCATTTCTTTACAAGGACTGCAAACAAGGGGGAGTTGATAATATAAAGCTAAAGAAATTGATCAATATTAAAATTAGTTTTTTTTTGCAACTGTTTCTGTAATCAGATACAAGAAGTACCCGTTGAAAAGATCATAAGTTATTCGGAGAAGTTTATGGAAGCATATGGATGTTATTAATTTCCTTACATAAATTTCTTGGATTTTCGTAAAATCAACCAAGACTCAAATGAAAATTATGAGAAAAAAAATCAGTAGGGTTTTTTGCAATTCATTTCATAAATTTCAAAAAAAAAGTTGGACATTTTTAGTACATTGAAAATACTGCTTCCTTTCTGATTTAAGAGCATTTCTTTCTTTTCCATAAGAATTGTCTGAAATTATGTATTTCCCATTCTTTGGCAAAAACTTTTCTCAACTTTTTGGCAGTGGCATTATTCGTTTAAAGTATTTGCATTTTGCTGCCAAAAAATACTGAAGCAACTTATTTATGAATCCCTCGCTTGAAATGATTATATTCAAAAAGTTTCCCAAATTGTTTATGATATTTATAAGACTTAAAAGGCCTCAATCAAACATTATCTTAAATTTAATTAGGTTTCATGCCGAATTCTTTAGCTTTAGAATTAGCCAGAAATAGGGCATAGGATTTCTCTCTTGGGCAGACAAAGCGAATATTGTCCTTCTGCTTGTCTGGAGTGGATTATCTACTCATTTATATACTTCTAATCGATTGATTGAAAAATAAGACATTGAATAAGTCTCTTTATTCAGAAAAAAAAATAATAATTCGAGGGTTGTCTGGAAAGTTTTCAACATAGACTTCATAACCACACGATATTCATTTTTTTCAAGCCTTGAAATCGACCAATTCAATCGATTATACAACGAAAACATTTATATAGTTATTGCTGAAATTTTAGGAAAAGCGCATTCAAAGCTGGCTAAACACATATTCAAGGTTTTCCTGATGTGGGACAGCAAACACATGACTAGATCTAAAAGTTTTCAGACAGCCCTAGTATACAATCACTTTAACTATCTTTTTTTGATCTGTGTCGCTAATTAGCTTAGGAGCCTCGTTGGATAGTGCATAGCGCACTGTCCCGCCAAATAAGAGGTGTGGGTTAGAGTCCCACTTATGTACTTAGCATGACCATCCCAGTAAAACTGGGTCGTGGCGTAGGATTTGAAAGCCTCCCATGAAATAAAGATCTTTAGTGAAGGAAGCCGAAGACAAAAAGTGATTCTGGCTGTGATCCGATAGGAATGTTATAGCTAAATCATAATAATAAGCCTGAATCAATTTGGTATACTCATGTTATTAGTATGAGTTGAGGAATTTTTCAGGAAAACTTTGAGAATATCTGTACAAAAGGTTGTATATATGCCTTAATATAGCATTGTACTTCGCGGAGTGAAGGATAATGCCGCTCCTCCAAAAGCCTATCAGAATTTGGAACAACCCAAAGATGATTCTAAGATTCAGTTATAGTTTAAGATATTGTAAAATTGGCAGCCTCTTGTCGCATACTTTCCGAAATGCCCCTCGTTGCCGACACTTATTAGCTCATTAATCAGCTAATTGATGGCAATCGGTACTCGTTATTCGGTATTCGATATTCAATATTCGATATCGGCTAATGAATGAATGTTTACAATCGTTTAACAGGCGTGGCAATTGCCGATGAGTTAAGTGCAACCGAAAATGCAATTAACAAACTTGTCGGGCTTAATTGAATATGATTTCATAGCGGGTGATCTAGATGAATACCCATTGAATGCTTAATGCTGCATGCTGCATGCTGCATGTGGCATGTGGCATGGTGCATGTTGAATGCCGTCTAACCAGTTGCCCGTTGGCCCAGTTATTGTCAGTTAATGAGACCAACATTTAAGCTGGCGAACAAAGCGCAGTGGCCATTAATTGACGTTGCCTCAAAGGGCCGCCAAATGTCGAACGTCACTGGGCGCCCGGCCACGTCCAGCTGACGCCGCGGGGGGAACAGTGGTGACCCCCGACCAGACCAGTGACTGGTCAACAGCGCAGATGTTGGGCGTGGTTGAGACTCTGGCCATGGTCCAAACCCGCAACTGTGAGCTGATGTTGCAGCCGGCTGTGGCAGTGACTGTGGCTGCAGTGGCAGCTGTGGACCATGGACTATGGACTATGGACTATGGACTATGGTCAGTTAACTGATGTTGTCTGATTGAGTTGAGTTGACCAGGGCGCTGGTGCAACAATATTTATAGAGCACTCGCTATGTAAATACCAGAAGTTGCCACTGCTTATTGCTGTTGTTGTCATTGTTGCTGCCAGTTGGTTGCACTTGCCACCGCCCGGAGGTCGCCGGCTGGCCTCGGGACAGTCAACTGTTGACCAAGAGAGGGCAGGGAGCAGCAGCTTCGGGCGGTCTGTCTGTGGCTTTGCTAACAAATTGAAGCGCTGCGGTTTCTGCGGTGGGCGGCGCAGTGCATAAAATATGAGGCAAGGCCAACTCGAACGGATGTGGGTCGCGGCAGCTGCTCATATTGGCTGCCCAATTTCAATAGAGTCATAAAAAGATTTAGGCCAGTTTCAACAAGGATAAACCGGGGTGGTTCGGGGGTCTGGGGTCTGGGGTCTCGACCAATATCTTGAAAACCATTTGGCAATTTGTTAAACGGCAGTGCAAGAAAAGTCAATTAGAAAAAGTGACCGAAAATCCGTTTCGGCTAAGGCCAGTCGAGGCCAGTCGAGGCCAGACCCGGGCAGACCGGGCGCACAACCCGTAACCAGTTAGCCGTAACCAGTTACCAGTTACCAGTTACCAGTTTAGCCTTAATTGATTTACAACAAAAGCAAATCGACAAAAATTACAACAATAACAAAATGATTTCACTTTGCCTGTTTCCGGTTGATGCCTTTTTGGCTTGCAGCCATTTGTTTTTTGTGTTCAACTTATTCAGCAGCTGCCCGAGCAAACCCCACACCCCACACCCCATACTCCCTCCACACCCCTCTCAAACTATTGCAACACCATCCTAGCTGTGCTTTAGGGGGGCGGAGAGCAGGGGTTACTATGCAAACTTGCTTATTTATAGGTGCTCTAAGCTCTTATTTCGCATATTTCAACTGCTCTCGATGCTTCGATAGCCCCTGTCGTCGCAGCCAGACAAAAATTCCGAAGTAAAAACTAACTATTTTATATAACAAATATAATATATATATTGCAAAATGAAAGCATAAATTTACTTTGATTTACAGAATGTGTCATACACTTTTCTGCTTATGAAAAAATTCTATTTTTTCCCTTAAATTTATGGATAACATATCCTAGAATATGTATCAAAAATTTCAGAGGTGAAACTATAGTATTTTTTCAGTTACAAACCTAAATGTAATGAGATGCTCTGCCTGTTTTCTTTTCGTATTTTAAAAGATTTCTAAAAACCAATTGAATTCCTAGAAAATATTATACAATTTTTGTTCTTCTAGATTTCCTGCTTAGGGTTAAGTCTCATTTCGATAGCTCAAAAACTGAAAGACTTATTTGCATACATACAGATGGACAAATGGACACACAGACGGACAAAGTCCAATCGATTTCCCTAGTCTTCCCGTCTATTCAGAGTATTTCTTCTATGCCTGAAAAAATGAAAATGAATGTACTATATTCTTTAAAAGAAGTATAAAATGAGAATCTCCCTAAAGCCATCATATAAGTCTTATATTTTTCAAATATTTTTTATCATAAAATTTTACTTCGTGCTTCAAAAAACCTTCCAAAAATCATAGATTTGTTGCTATGTTTAATAACATTCCTAAAACTTCAGCATTCTAAAAATGTATTATTTTGACACATCATAAAGTTGGACGCATCCTAAAGAAGGTTTGAAGCTACATATCACGCTGTACTAATGCCGCAGTTAGCACTATCATCTGTAAGCTGTTTCCTTTGCGCACAGTTTTATGGATTTCTGCATCTGCTTTATAAACAATTTGACTATCTATATCTTTTGAATTTGTCAGCCAATTAATATGAAAGTTTGTAGATCGTTAGATAATGTGCAAGATCTAGTTTCTATATAGATTGAAAGCCATAGTTCTAAAGATATACAAAATATAATCATATGCAATTTGCAGCACTGTTTTTTCCTTTATTTTTGCTTCCTTCATTGAACATATTTTTTTAAGAGGGCGGATATTAGATCCTACACCACAAGCTAGTTTTTCTAGAAAGATCATGCCTATCGCACGTATTATTTGGCGGAGCGCTATCTACTGATCGACCGAGGCCCCCAAGGAGAATACTATATAATATAATCCCCAGCTGCTGGCAGTTTCAACAAATCTGCAGAGACAGTACTGTGCCAAGTTTTATAACGTAAACCTAAAAACTAAGGGTCTAGGCGGACTGACCGATAGATGAACACACTAAAAGATGGACAGACTGAGAGAAAAATCTAGTTAAATCAATATATTTTTGTCTATTGATCATGCAGACGGTTAATTTTGAAGGTCTTAAAGGTTTTACTCGGGGCCTCGATGGATGAAAAAGGTTCTTCAGTGAAGGAAGCAGAAATGAAAGGAAAAAAGTAATTCAGGCTTTGAACCGATAGAGTTATTATGGCCATATAATTAAATGTTTTGAAAAGAGCTTTTTCTGCCAGTCCAAAGTGCTCTCTTGCTGCATCTAAAATATTACAGGGTATGCAGAAAATGGGCTTACGCATTTCGAGCTGAGTTTTCTGCATTCCTTATGCATATACATAATTGACCCAGTCAATTAATAAATGCTCGCCGCTCGGCCTGCTCCTGGCTTTATTTTATCTCTCTTTCTCCGTATAGTCTCTGTCTCCGTCTCCGTCTCCGTCCCGCTCCTCGCTTCCCTCCCCGTAGTCAACAAACTGTCCCCGCGCCGCTAAGTATGCTGCATTTTATTTGCAAACGAGCAAAGTTGCTGCTGCCTGCGGACAGGATGAGCTGAGCGAGAGGGGCGACAACTGGGGAGGGAGGACGAGAGGCGTGGCAGATAGGGGGGGGGGGGACAGAAGAAAACGATTTTACCATTTTGCTTTTGGCTTTTGGCCCTGCTTCTGGGCCAAGTGAAATATCTTTATTACAACATAATTAAAAGTACATTTTTGCTCTGCTCATTAAGTTAATGCGCAAGAGGAAAATGCGAAATGGAAAATGCGGCGGGAAGAAAATGGCCAAAAGTAGGCAGATTGGGGGGGGCAGGAGGGAGTAGGGAGAGGGGTCAGAAAACTTGTTTAGGTTTCCAATAAATGTCATGATCATATTACGCATACGCCGCGTTGACCAAGAAAAGTAAGGGGGGAAAGCAAATGATTTTGCCTTACAGAAGAACAGCTCTGCCATCTCGTCAAGAAAATGGCCAAAAAGTAGGCAGATTGTGGGGAGAAAGGGGGGAATAGGGAGAGGGGTCAGAAAACTTGTTTAGTTTTCCAATAAATGTCATGATCATATTACGCATACGCCGCGTTGGCCAAGAAAAATGGAGGAAAATCAACTGATTTTGCCTTAAAGAAGAAGAGCTCTGCCATTCCGAGCTGAGCTGGAAGGATACAAGGATGTCTGCCCGGGAATGACGTCTATTGTGTTGTAATGGCCGACAGTTACAATGATTGTGTAGTCAGTGAACCAATTGATTTGTGCTCCGTCCGCCCGCTGTTATCAATCTCAATCTCTATCTCAATCCAGCCTCAACTGGCAATTAAAACGCTGCAGCAATGAGCGATGTTAGCCAAGTGCCAGGCCAAAGCCAGTAGGGCTTACTGGGTGAGTGTATCTGTGTGTCAGTGTATCTGTGTATATATGTTGTTGCTGCATTTTCCGCTGAGCGAAGTGAAAATTGCACTTGCAGTAAAAACATTTTCTTGCACTTGATCTGTATCTGTATCTCTACATGTATTTGTATCTGTATCTGTGTATCTTTAGCTGTGCTGTCTGCAGCTAATTGCCTGTGGCACTTACCAATTAAACTGCAGTTAACTGACCTCCTCTCTCCCCTCCCCTCCGTTCCCACCAACCCCCTCTGTTAACCTAATACATAACATTTATGTTAATTAAATTACATAAAAGCCACATCTGCAGCCAATTATAAATTTCACATGTAATTACATTAATATGGCCATATCCTACCCAAGATGACCTTCAACTGGCTTCAAATCCAATTAAATCTAAACAATTAATTGCATATTTTAACTAGGAAAAGTGAAAAGTTGCACAAAAGTTATTAATTATATTATAATTAAATGTTATAAAACTGTTTGGCAAATATTTTTGGCAACAAATTTGTTAAATCAGCCAAAACTAACTGGCAAAAGTTGTATGATGTTTTGAACAAATTCATGAATTGTTGATATTATTATTATTATTATTATATGGCCATAACAACACTATCGGATCAAAATCTAAAGCACTATTATCATTTATTTCAGGCTCTTCTCAGATCTCAAATCCTACGATCAACCACAACCTAGTTTTTCTAGGAGGGTCATGTCTATCGACATGAGTGGGATTCGAACTCGCACCTCTTGTTTGGCGGGTCAGTGCGCTATCCATTTGTCCACCGAGGCCCCATGAATTGTTATATCATTAACTATTAACAAATCTCAACTATCTCAATCAAAGTCTAGCTTTATGGCTAAGCTTAATCGTTATGAATTTAACTATAGAACTGTCGATTGTACTTATAACAATCATTTTAGAAAATAGCTTCAATTATATTGATAATATTGGGAATATGTTTTTATTTAAGAGGATTTATTTAATTCAAGAACCCACTGGTTCTGTGAAACACTTCTAAACGTATACTAAAGCCTTCGATGAAGCATTATCTTTGACCTTAAGTCTCAGAATCAAGCTATTTTAGACATTATAGGGAAACATTGTCTATAAGATTACAATTGCGACATCTTATTAATTTCCTGCGAAATTTCAATTTAATCTTGTGAAATATGAACAAATCCTACTTTTAGTTGTATGGCAACCATATGATAAACAGATTCTATACTTATGAAATTTAGTAGATGCGAAAGATAATAAAGAAACTTTAGAGAGCTTCCAATTTAAGTTCAATACCTTTCAAAACATGTGAAATATGAGCAAATCCGTCTCTTGGTTGTATGGCAGCTATATAAGATAGTAGTTTGATGCTTTTAAAACTCGGTGGAACAATAGTTAAAATAAAAATGTATTTCTGTATGAAATTTCAACACCTTTGCCTTTGAAATATGGTAAATATTGGCAAAAGCAACATTTAGTTGAATGGCAGCTATATGATATAGTGGTTCGAACCTTATTATTTGCTGGACCGATAGATAATAAATAATCTTAAGTGTATGTGAACAATCAATCAAAATATTTTGCTAACTTAAAGCTATATGGAAGCCATGTGATATAAGCACACTGCCATCAAACGACAATGCAGAAATTCCAGGTTTGCGAACCGATCCTTATGAAACTGGGTGGAATGAAAGAAATAAAGAAAACTTACACTTATTTTATATTTATTTGCAATAGCTTTATGAGCAAAAGCGACTTATAGTTGTATGGAAATACACCATATTATGGTTGAAAAACATGTTAACGGGGACCAAATTCTTGCGAAATCGATCAAATTTAGATGCAGAATCACACTTCGATATACATCGTTGAGAAAAGTATAGTCCGTTTGGAATAGTCGCCTAGGAATTCAGCAAGTTATTTTTAGTCGAAGTTGAGACCCAAAATTTGAAAAACATGTAAGGGGTCCCGAAGGCTGGAGCACAAAAATCCATGAATATATAATTTACGAAAGTTGATCAATTTTAGATGCAGAAACACTCCTTGTCATAAATCTTTGAGAAAAATCTATTTGGAAGTCGCCTCGGAATGGAGCAAGTTATGCTTAGTTGGATTGGAGGTACAAAATTTGAAAAACCCGTAAGGAGAGCCAAAGGTTTGTGAAAATTGATCAAATTTGGATGCCGAATCACTTTTTGTTAAAATTCTTTGAGAAAAGTGTAATTTCTTTGGAAATCCGCTGAGAAATTAAGCAGTTTATGGTTTGTAGAAATAATGGTCCAAAATGGATTAAAATTTAAATTGCGAAAATTGGAAAAATATGATGTTTTCTACTAGGCACTAGAAACTTATGTGCAAAGTTGATTGTGAGATTCTGGGTTTTTCAGTTAATTCGCACTTCTTCCACTAACCTCTTTTGTAGGTCTACCTAAAAGTTTATCTACAGGGTATAAACAATCGTTGTAGGTATCCGTTTCTTCCAGAAGACATTGGAAAGTATTAAAGTTAAGCTAATAAACCAGTTTGCTTATGCGCTTGGACAGCTTCAGCTCCTTCCGGACAGAAGGAGGACTTAAAGTAAGGAGAATCTTTGGCTAAGGATGGTCCAAATTGCAAGGCATCGAATCATGAGTCAGCAGTTTAAGAGCTATATGTATATGTATCTGAAATTTGCCTGCGGGTGTTAAATATTTAACTTACAATTTTGTTTTGCTAAAAATTAAAATTAATTTCAAAAATAAGTTTAACATTTGCTGTCGCTTGAAATTTCAAATTAAGGGGAGTCCCCGCGTGTGTTTGTGTGTGTGTGTGTGTGTGTGTGTGTGTGTGTGTGTGTGTGTGTGACATTGCAATGAAACTTTTGAAATTTTTATGACGCAAGTTTATTTTAAAACTTTCTGCCAGCCGCCAAACAAAAACAAAAAAAATATTATAAAGCAGCTGATTCCCGTGGGCTGGCTAAGTCGAGAGCCGGAAGACTGTGCCAGGACGCAGGACAGAGGCAGATAGAGTGGAGGAGAGCGATGGACAGAGCAGGCCATGGAGCCGGGGAGTCGGGGAGCCTGGGAGCCATGGAGCAAGCCCAAAACTTGTCGCATTTTCACTGTTTCGCAGTTATTTTCTTGACGCAGTCGGCGCTTATTATGTGACACGGAGAAAGAGAAAAGACACCGGGAAAGTGTGGGAAAGGCAGAGAGTGATAGAGAGAGAGAGAGAGAGAGAGAGAGAGAGAGCGGGAGAAAGAGACAGACAATTAGAGCTAGAAAGAGTCGGCAAGCGAGCGACGGAGGTGCGTCAAGCTGTCGCCGAGGCAGGAAAGCAAATGTAAACTTTTTTAATTAAGGTAAGGAATTTACTCAGTGCTACGAAGGATTCCGGACTCCAGAGCGTTGGTTCCTAACTAACTGTTTATAGTACTACCCGAGCTTACTGCCTGACTCTTTGGGGAATATAGCAAACAAATTCCAAATCAAATTTGACTTTCCAACTGCAAAAAGTTGGAAGAACTGAAAGTTGACACAGAAATTTAAAAGATTCCACATTGTGGTGCAAACATCAGGAGGTTTTCCAAGTTTATCTACATGTATAAACTTAAGGAACACCTATTGGTTGCCGGATCAAATATTTGTGTTTGATATACATAGTTGAGCAGCTTCTCAGAATGTAAGGTAGAATCTTGACTTACTTCAGTAATTGGAAAGACAGTAAACATTGCTCGGAGCTTTCAGGGACGGTACCATGATGTCCTTCTGATCGGGTGCAGCAAAAAGATCTCTGCAAATTTTTCGCGGGTATTACTATGTATAATGTCGAGAAAACCATATTTTAGTGGAAATTAATGGTAAGAGGTTTGCGCAGTTCTAAAAGGGCAATTTTGATTTATAAGATGAAGAACCTAGAGAACCAAGAGCGCCAGCAAACTTTATGGATGAAGAATTTGGAGACATTACTCAATGAAGAGTCTTCACAAACGTAAGAAGAACTTACAGAATCGCTTGGAGTCACCCAATCCGCCATTTGCTATCGTTTAAAAGCAATGGGAATGATTCGGGAGATAGGCAATTGGGTGCCGTGCATTATTGGATGCCATACGATAATCCCAAACAGTGGGCATCGTGTAAATACCCCGACTATGACTTATCGTCGACAGGCAGCCTAAAATCCAGCTCGGTTTGGGTGTGTTGTGTTATGAGCTGCTGAAACCGAGCGAGATTATCTTGGGTGGGTTACAGCGTCGTCAATTTATGCGTTTGAGCCGATCGTTGCAAGAAAAACAGCCGCAATTTTCGGATATGCATGACAAAATATTTTGCTGCACGACAACGCTCGATCTCATTTTATTCGGATAATAACAACTTACTTATGAATTCCAACATCTCCCGGCATATAGCTATTTCTCCTTCTGAATAACATCTTTTCCCATCGATAGCTCCTGACCTGGCAATCCAGCATTTCTTCAATTTTCATGAAGTCAAAGAAAGGATCTGTTCATGGATGGCAAAAAAAAGCCCAGAGTTCTTTCGACGCGGAATCCGGGATTTGCCAGAAAGATGGCAAAAAGTAGTGGCTGGATAATACTTTGAAGCGTAAATTATTATTATATGGCTTTAACAAGCCTAGTGGGGCCTCGGCGGTCCTGTGGATAGCGCACTGTCCCGCCACACAAGAGGTGCGAGGTTCGAGTCCCGCTCATGCCTTTAGGCATGACCCCCCTAGAATGGCGTATGATTTGAAATCCACCCGCATAAAAATGTTCTCCAGTGAAGGAAACAGAAATAGAGGAAAATAGAGCTTCAGGTTTTGACCCGAAAGGGTTGTTATGGGCATATAATAATAATATAACAAGCCTATCGGACACAGCCTGTAGCACTATTTGCCTTTATTTCTGCTTCCTTCACTGAAGAATGTTTTTTTCCGTGTGTTCATTTTGAATGCTACGCCTTAACCAAGTCTGGGAGGTTTTCTACAACATGAGTGGGACTCGAACCCACAGCTTCTTGTTTAGCGGAACAGTGCGCTATAAACTTGTTTACCGAGGCTTCCACATTTATAATCGTTATGGAAATGACAGAAATCTCATTAAAATTCAATCATAAAGCCAAGCAACCCTATAAATGATATATAATATGAACCGATTGTTGGGCTTAATATATTTTATATGATCTGAAATGTTCCATAAAACATAAGCCCTATCGCAACATTTAGGATTTCCACACGCACGAGAGGAGTTGAAATTATGTGTCCATATGAAAGCAAGTGTTATGATCCAAAAAAGGGAGAAGAAAAGCCTGGCACAATCGAATATAGGGCACATGTGGCGTATGCGTAATACAACATTTGCGGCGCGGTGTCAAGACAAGGCAAGGCAAATCCCGCGGCCAGGACATGGAAAGGATAGGACAGAATAGAACAGGACGTCGTAATTAGGCATAATCTTGGTGGGCAATGAAGCTGACAGATACAAAGTGGGCGTGGGCGTGGGCGTGGGTGTGGGCGTGGGTGTGGGCGTGGGTGCAGCGCATGGTTGCATGCAGCAGACGTCATTAGAAAACATGTGGCATATTGCGCAGCGGCTGGCAGCGCTGCCAAATGAAATGACATTTAGCCGTGCAATTTTGACAGCATTTTAATATGCAACACACAACTCGACCCGGACACGAATCAGTTCTGAGTATTCATAGAATTGTGTGCGTGTGTGTGTGTGTGTGTGTGTGTGTGCGTGGAGGGGTTATGTGGGGCAGTAGGGGGCACGAGTGGGGCACGAGTATGGGTAATGGCAAGTGGGAAAATGGGAAATGGCGAATGGCGAATGGCGAATGGCAAATGGCGACTGGGATGTGGCAAGTGCCAGCCGGGCAATGGCAGCCATGGACTGGCGCCAAGGGGGGGGCGCCTCGGGGGGCAAAGCTGACGTTGAGCGCTTCAAATTGAAATTACTTGGCTGTTAGCTGTGCGCTCTTAGCCGTGCTTTAACCGTTGCTTTTGGCTCTGGCGTTGGCTTTGGCTTTGACTCTGGCATTCGGCTTTGGGCCTTGGGCGTGGCTCTTTGTTGTTTCGTGTTTGGTGTTTGAGGCGCAGTTAATTAAGAACCGAGCTGAAACATACACGGGAAAGAACAAAGTCAAAGACAGAGCGAAATATCAGCTTAAGGCTTAAAGCAGTGACCCGCGTGCCACAAAGTTGCAAGTTTTATGAGCCAAGCCAAAGCGACAAACGCACTCGGCTTGAACACAAAAAACGACCAAAAAGGAAGGACAAACTTCAGCACGCCGAAGATTTCATACTCTATTCGAAAATAGCGGTGGATAATAACGAATCTTGGGATTATGTGAACTTTCAGTCAAATACGTTTGAAAACATGGAAATTATGGACAAAACCAACTTATACTATGATATAGCAGTTCGATTCTTATGAATTCTGGTGAGGCGGTAGATAAGAACGAATCTTGGAATTATGTGAATTTTCAGTCAAATACGTTTGAAAACATGGGATATATGAACAAAACCGACTTTTTTTTATATGGTAGTTATATCATATAGAAATTCAATTCTAATATAATTCGGTGAGGCGGTAGTTAATAACGAATCTTGGGAGTGTAAAAACTTTCAGTCTAATATGTTGGAAAACATGGGAAATATGAGAAAAATCCGATTTATGACTATGGATATGATGTAAAAGTTTGATTCTTATAAAATTTGATAGATAGATAGAACGGTAGATAATAACGAATCTTGGGAGTATGTGAACTTTTAGTCAAATACGTTCGAAAATATGGGATATATGGACAAAACCGACTTTTGTTTATATGGCAGATATATCATATAGAAGTTCGATTCTTATGAAATTTGGTAAGGCGGCATATAATAACAAATATTGTAAGTGTATAAGCGTTCACGCCAATACGTTAGAAAACATGGGAAATATGGGCAAAAACGATTTATGGCTATATGACAGCTATATGATGTAGAAGTTTGATTCTTATGAAATTTGATGGAGCGGTAGATAATAACGTATCTGGGGAATATGTGGAATATCAGTCAAATTCGTTTAAAAACATAAGATATATGGGCAAAACCGACTTTTGTTTATATGACAGCTATATGAAGTTCGATTCTTATGAAATTCGCCGAGGCGATTGATAATAAGAAATCTTGTACACGCATTCAGTGCAATACGTTAGAAAACATGGGAAATATGGTTAAAATGGATTTATGGCTATATGACAGCTATATGATGTAGAAGTTTGATTCTTATGAAATTTGGTGAAGATGTAAATAATAACGAATCTTGGGAGTATGTGAACTTTTAGTTCAATATGTTCGAAAGCAAGGGTTTTATGGGCAAAAACAACTTTTAATTATCTGGCAGCTATATGATATAGAAGTTCAATTCTTATAAAAATTAGTGGAGCGGTAAAAAATAACGAATCTTGGAAGTAGATGATCTTTCGGTTCAATTCATTGGAAAACATGGGACATATGGGCGAAACCTCTATGTGATATAGAAGTCCGCTCGGTTCCGACAAATCTGCTGAAGCGTAACAAGTAACAAGTTTCATAACGATAGCTCATAACAATGCTTACAGACGGACAGACGGACGGACGGACTGACACACGGACAGACGGACATACAGACGGACGGACACACGGATGGACAGACGGACATGAATCAATCAATTTCTTTTATCCTCCTGACCATTCTGTATATAGCTTTTGGGTATCTATCGTGTTTCCTTCAATTGATTACATACTTTCGGACAAAGGGAATATGCTACAGTCTTCCACAAGAGTATAAAAAGAAAATTTAAAATGTAAAGGGCAAAGCTGGCGGGGCATGGGCATTGTCACCGGGTCGAATGTGGCCAATTCTACCAAATACGGCTTGGGGAACTTCGGTAGCTCCGGCACATCTCAGACAGCGGAAATTGAGCCTGCTCTCTGGGTTCGAGTCGGGCCAAGGCGTCTGCCGAACTGCCGTCAAGCTGAGGCCGTGGCATCTGCACCCGCAGACACGGCCTGGCCATAAATGCGGAATACAAAAGCGCGTGGAAGGCAGTCCAATTGCCGGGCGTAAAACCTACGCAATATGCATGTGTGCCAAGAGTTTGTATCTCATAGATACACTCGCTCCGACTGCTGCCACAGTCATAAACCCTTGACGAGTCGCATGTCAGCACTCAAGGACTCTGTAGTCATTATTAAAGCACCACCATGTCCTACCCCTTCCCCCCGCACCACTGAACCCGCGTCCCCCGCACGTGCAGTATAAGTTACCAATAACTGTCAGACATTTGACAAGAGCCACAATCTTACAGTTTTTATATCTCCCGACCCCAAAGCGACTTGCTGAAAATCAACAAGATCAAGTCCAATTGTCCTTTATCCTCGGTGTCCTTAGCACCAATCGCCTGTGTCAAATAGGCGCTACAATTTTTCTTTCTTTAACTCCCCTGGCCCCTGCGGAAAACAATAAAACAGTCAATTTGTCTTGACAAACGCAGAAGTTTTTCAATTACTTTTCAAAGGGTTCTCCTAAGCTGCCAACAGCAACTTGAGCAACTTGTGACATTTTCCAAATTAATTAATTTCAAAATTTTATTAATATTTGCCATGGAGCAAAACTTTTTCTATTGACTTTGGCCAAATTCCCAGGAAAAGGAAGAAAAAATGACTGTGAAAAACTCCGCGGCAAATGAAATTATCATCAGCTGCCCCGAAGGCATAAAAACTGCTCTGTAAATACTCTCTTGTAAAGCCCATAAAACACAAAATTTCTTCACTTATTTTCGTGAATATAATCACAGTATTGACTTTTCCTTTATTTCCATGCCTCAACGCCAAAGAAGTTATTGGAAAGAAACGCAGTAAAACTGATTTATTGCCTCAGATAAGTTTGGATTTATGTTGAACTTGGTCTGGCTCCGGGTCTTAAGGCACAAGCGTCGCCTTCACATTGCCGGCAGATGTCCTGGTTCGGCATCAAAGCACATTTAATTAAGATTTAACCTTTAATTACGATTTAAAAGATTACAGTGTCAAATTCGCAATGAAGCCCCAAACTAATAACTATGCCCATTGTTTGTGCCACAAGGATTTTACACTTGCCACCCCATTGTCGCCTACTGATTATGGAGCAGGCTGTCAGGCAGGAAGGAAGGAAGGATCTGAACCGGCTGGCAGGATGAGCAGGCTGATTGTCTTTGATTAAGGCCCACCCACGATGTGGCTGACTTGCCTAAGTTTTAACATTAACATGGGGATTCGACTATTAGAGCTTAAGTTCCTCATATGCTAATGCCTACGCATGTAGGCACAAGGGGTGAAAATTCCTTCCTTTAGCAGTTGAGAAGAGTATATAAATTTTGGGTTTGGGGCTTAAATTATTTTTTAAATTTTGTGGAAAATTTAGACAAAGTTTTCACTGACAATTCTGGTTAGATAGTTCTCTTTTCTTTTCAGGCACGGTGTATCTTCTGCGAGGATTACTGCAATATGAAGAAAAAGACTACCGAAAGTCATCGTATTTTAGTTGAAGTTTATGTTGACCAAGCTCTAGCTGAACGAACTTGTCAGAAGTGGCTTACACGGTTCAAAAACGGCGATTCTGATCATATGGATACGCCGTATGGCGATATGCCTCATCCTACACGGGCAAGAGTAACATCCTCGAAACACAGCTCGAAACTTATGCTGGGAATATGGAAAGATCAGCTGGATGTTGTGTATTATGAACTGCTGAAGCCGAACGAGACTAGCACAGGAGAAGTATACCGACAACAATTGATGCGTTTGAGCCGAGCATTGCCAGAAAAACGTCCGCAATTTTCGGATAATTTTCGACAAAGTAATTTTGATGTACAACAACATTCGACCACATGTTGGTCGTTGGTCGTTAAAACTTACTTAATCACACTTAGTTGAGAAGTCTTAACCCACCCGTCGTATGGCCCATACATTCCTCCTTCTGATAACCATCTTTTCCGATCGTTGACACATGGCTTGGGTGACCAGCGTTTTACCTCTAATAACCACAAACAAAGAAAATGGATCGATACATGGATCGCAACAAAAGACGAACTCTTCCTCCGAGTTGGTATCCGAAAGTTTACAGAGAGAGGGCAAAAAGTAGTGTCTAGCGATGGGCAATATTTTGAATAATCGATTTGTAATCTATTTCCAGTCAATACAGGTTCAAAGTTCGAATAAAAAATTGACAATTAATTGAAAATTCTTATAATCTATTAAATAGATTTGAACTGTGCTGGATATGTTACTATATCCATCTCAAGACTTGTGCTTACAAGTTTAACTTTTGTCTTCAAGCCAGTTAGGCGGTTGGAAAGGCCCTAAGGATCCCTGCTCTCTACTGACTCTATTTTTGATTTCCTCGTTAAAAACATGAACTTATTATATACATAACTTTAGTTAAATCCCGCTGACTTTGCTGCTTTTCCACCGAAACTAATAATTACACCACGCTACCAGATTGGGTAAATAGCAACATTTTGCGCACTTTATGTCTGGCCCAAGGATCTGGCATTAAAGAAATATGATTATCATATCACGGGGCACCAGGACCCGAGCATATGGCGAACATCTTGGCCGGGTTGTGGTTGTACGTGGAGAAACTAAGAGCATTTTTAGTGGGCGTTCAATAGAGGTCGGTCGACCTCTAGCTTCAAACCTATGGTGTGTGGGTGTGGGTGGGTGTTTGGGGGTGGAGAGAAAGTGGTTAGGGGGTGTTGTGTGTGTGCGATAGTATTCATTACAATATGTTTTTCAATGTCAAAGGCAACTTATAGAACGCGTCGCTGCTATCAGCTTGCTCAGCTTTTCTATATTTTCCCAGCGATATCTTATTGTTGTGGCAGTTGTTGTAGGGTGTTTTTAGGGTGTTTGTAGGGTGTTTTTAGGGTGTTTGTAGGGTGTGTGTGGCACGGCTTTGTCTGCGGCTTTTTCTTTGTAAAAGTTTTTGCCTTTGCTACTTTTTGCTATTTTATTTTATTTTATTGTATTTTATTTCATTTTATTTATGCCCAGCCAACGACCACGCCCACCTACTCCTCCGCCCACTCCGCCGCCCACTTGCCAAGCAGCTTTCATAAGTTTATTATTTATAAGTCTCACTCGAGTGCGACACTTTGGACGAGTGTGCTCACAGTTTGCTTTGGCAACCACCCGGACCACCCGGACCACACCAGCCCCACACGACACCCGCACCCACTTCTTGGTGGTTTAGTCTTTGGGCCATGGGCAATCAGTTTATATTTTGTATGGTTTATTAACAATTTGCGCCCCCCCCCCCCGAAAAGCAGGCAACAACAAATTTAAGTTTTATTGCAGCGCGAGAAGAAAACACATTTTCATGCTCGCGTCATCTTTGATGGTTTTCCCAGTCTCCCGGTCTCCCATTTTCCCGGTCTCCCAGTATACCGATGTAACGGTCCCCCGGTCTCCCGGTCGCCCAGTTTCCCAATCTCCCAGTCTCCCAGTCTTACCAATCTTCCAGTGCACCAACATGGATATGGACAGCTGCTTGGGCTTGTCGCCAAGCAAGTTGGGTGTTGTTGTGTAGGGTGTGTGTGTAGGGTGTGTGTGTAGGGTGTGTGTGTAGGGTGTGCGAGTGTGTGTGTTGAAGGAAAAATGTTTTTATTGTATTTCATTGTGAAGGCGCTTATATTTTTATAGCTGGCATAAAACACAGCCAAATGTGGAAAGCTTGGACCAACTCGCGGCATCTCTGGGGGGCTGGAGAAGCTGGATTCTGGAGGGGATTTGGGGGTTTTGGGGGCGTAAGCCTTGTCATGCCCATTTGCACAGCAGGCGCTGCGCATGAAATTGAAAATTACATTTAGCAAACGCCATTGAAATGCTCTACCATAAAATAAAAGCAAACTGCTAACTCAATGAAACTGCCAGAGCTCAAAATGGGCCCAAACCCAGCAGCTGGAAGATGGCGGCGAGCGGTTAGAAGATGGCGGCAGGCAGCTAGAAGATGGCGGCGAGCAGCTAGAAGATGGCGGAGGGCAGCTGGCAGGGCAAACACACGTAGAAACCGAAAATTTGTTAAGCTCTTTGCAGTTGAAATTAGTTACATAATAAGTAAGAGCTTGCACATGTCTAACTGTGTGTGTGTGTGTGTGAGTGTATGTATCTGTATGTGTGTGTGTGTGTGTGTATCTGTGTGTGTAAATATTTCAAAGGTAGCGTTGACTATACCGTTAAGAACTTCCTGCTAAGCATATAATACGAATAAGCTGCTTTAACTTGACTCCGACTTTGATGCTCGCATGCCAACTCGGACTTATCGGACAGTTCCACAGTCCCATTGCTACTCCAACACCTACAACAAGCCCCAACCTGCCCCGCCCCCCATACAACCGCCCCCTCCCCTCCCCAGCCCAAGCATATTTGACACAACGATTGCTGTTAATCGCATAAAACTGTTGACAGTGCCAATGGTTACCCATAAACTTATCGGATTAGGCAAATAGTTAAACTCGGTTCGGTAGGAAGCCCATTGATGTTGGTCCCTCTCCCATCTCTGTCATCCTCTGTTTGTTGTCGCCATAATCGTTTGTTTGATCTTTAAACGTTTAGCACAATCGTCCGTTTGACTTTACGCTAAATTGACCAAAAGTTTTTGTCTATAATTTTTTATGGTATCGCAACTAAGGCCCAAATATCGTTAGAAAATTAATGTTAATGTACAACTTGTTGGGATGTTCTAATTAAATACATTTGGCGGAATATAATTGCAACAGTTTGCCCATTAGTCGATTTATGTGACAGTTATGTGACATACATATGATATGGTAGTCTGATCCTGCCGGTTTCCCCGAATGTGCGGATGGAAAACGAAGGAAGGTTGGGAGCCAATTTTCACTAGGATAGTTAAAAGAACTGAAAAAATTGCCCAATCGATTTCTTTTGTGCTCCTGAAAAAAATTTTGGGGCTTACGATGTTTTCCTTCCCCTATTAGGGGATCAGTTGTACTAGAAAAATTGCTTTTAAACTAAGGGAAAAGAAAGAAGACAATATGGAATGATTTGTTTAGTATTAACATTGGTTTTTATGGATAGTTTCTTTTGAAATTTGGTATATGGATATAAATGTATAAAGTGTTTTTAGTGCTTGAATGCAATTCCTTCAACAAATATAGGAAATATGGGATATCCTAGAGTTACGGATATCCTAAGGGCTACGACAAAAGTGTTGATTCGATCTTAACATATTGCAGAGAACTTTTACGAGCCTACAAAACGTGCTTCTCTTCATCAAAAACTCCTTTTATTATTATATAGCCATAACAACCCCATCTGGTCAAAGCCTGCAGCACTACTTTCCTTCATTTCTGCTTACTTTACTGAAGAACTTCTTTTATGTGGGTGGATTTCTAATCCTACGCCCCAACCTAGTTTTCTAGGAGGGTTATCCTTATCGACATGAGCGGGACTCGAGCTCGCACCTCTTGTTTGGCGGTACAGTGCGCTATCCACTGGTACACTGAGGCCCATTGAAATCTCCTACACGAAGAGATAAATTTGTATCTTTTTCTGCACAAATGGCAACAACTTGTATATCTTTGTAGATATTCGATTTAAAATAATTAAGTGAAGCTTTATACACAAGAGATTTGTTGTTCGATTAATCGATTGTTGTTTAGCGATTTGGCAAAATTTAAATATAGCATAAAATATTAAACTTGGTTTGTTAAACAAAGCTTAATAAAGCGAAACAAGTGTTGTTATCGATTGAATTGTGTGTGTGTTGTCGGTAATCGATTTGCATTCGACAGGCGCGTCTATTGTGTGTCAGGAATTGAAAATGTTACAACAAATGCCTTGTGGCGAGTGCCGGGAAGGAGCTGGAGGAGCAGCTGGAGCAGCAGGAGGTTAGCCAAAGTAAATGCCAAAGGACAAACAGTGCTGAGTGACGCCTACCTGGGACCAGGCATAGACGTTTCGCCTAGTCGACTATGAAATGCCCAGCATCAGATTATGATGGAACGATGGAATGCTTCAACATGCCACATGCCTGTTGCATGCACAAAAGCAACAGCTGAGCTGAGTGGCAGGAACAAGACTGAGGCAGCAACTGAGGCTGAGACTGGGGCTGACATGTGAGGTCCTTAGCAGGCAGCCTGCTGTCATGTGACAAAAGGGTTGACTACTTTTTTGTGTGTGGCACGTAAATTTCGTGTATGCCCCGCGGTTGTATGAAATTCACTTGACTCTTTGTGACAGCAGCACAAGGGGAAAGCAGGCGGAGGAGCTGGAGCAGTTGGAGGCGCCGCAGGGCAACGGAGTTAAACAACTAATTGACATTCAATGGCTGCGATGGCTTGTGAATATGAATGATGCGGAGTGTGATGCGGGTAGGGGGTATTTGTTATGAGCCTGTTTATGAGGTGCGATGTGCGATGTGACTCCCAACTGGGCGGGGGCGGGGGCGGGGGCTGGGGCCGAGTGGGAGTGGCTCGTGATTACCCCCAATGACAGCGACAATGTCAATGACAATAACAGCAACGAGGCGCTTACACGCGCTGAGCTTCAAAGCGAAAGTGAAAGTGAAAGCGAAAGGTCTTTATGTAACAACAAACAACGTGGCAACAACGACAACAACGACAACGCCGACAACAACGACAACGACAACGATGTGGATGACACAGATGAGGATGTCTGAAAGCCTCTAAGCCGTAATATTTGCTCTGTTGCCAACGACGGCAAAAACCTGGACGCGGCGCAGCGCACAACCCAGAAGCGAAAGGCCGTGCCTACAACAAAGCACCAACAACAACAACAAAAAGCTGAAAAAAAAAATGGCAAGGCTCACGCACAAAAAAAAGCTAAAAAAAAAGCTAAAAAAAAAGCTAAAAAAGGAAACTAAAGCAACAACAACAAAAGCGCAGAGCAACATGATAAAGGCACGAAAATCAATTTCTGTGTCAATTTTTTCCAGTCCACTTTTCGTGTGAAAAAAAAGAGGAAAACCCCAAACACAACAACAACAATACAAGTGGAGCAAATGAAAATGCGCGTGGTCCGTCCGTCCGTCTGTCCGTCTGTTCGTCCGTCGGTCCAGCTGTCCGCCCGGGTGGCCCGACGTTGGGTCCGCTCGGTTCATGCGTGTAGCTGGCCGTGTGCAACGCCCAAAAACCGCAGCAAATTCTGCTCATATTTCAAAGAAGCCCGGAATGTCCGAGCTGTTACGACCGTGTCGGTGTTCGTGTCCGTGTCCGTGTCCATATCCATGCTATTGGCCACGGCTACGGCTATGGCTATGTTACCGTAGACCCGATGCCAAGGATTTGCCCAGTTCTCGCCCAGCAGCTGTCAAGACTTAGTTGGCCGGGCGCAATTTAAAAACCGTCGCAAGCGCATAAATCATGGCCCAAATCAAATTAACTCACAGTCCCCGAGTTGTCGTAGTACCCGTCGACCCCAAAATTTTCGGATTCCAAACATCTGCCCCAAAAACAGATTTGCAATTGTAATTTGAGTAGAGTGTTTTATCCAATGAATTTTTCTCTTCGTTCTCTTCGCATTTAAATATATAAACTAATTTATCTATAAATAATATATTAAATGGATCCGCTTGAACTTTTCTAGAGTCTAAAATCAATCAAAATCAGTGTCTTGTACGGGATTACACTGACTTTTTGATTAGTTAAGAGCAAATAGACTCTACTGGAACTATTAATGTCCAAAGACTGTTTAAAAAGCATGCTAAAATATTTAGCCATCTGCAGCGTGTTAAACTTAGGGTTGCTTATTTTCGATGTTTATGGACTAATTGAGCTGAAATTTGGTAAGTAGATAGATAACGCTGACATTTTGGTGTATATAAGAAATCTAGGCAATAACATAAAAACTATGGCATATAATGGCACATAAAACTTTGAGTTATATGGCAGCTTTACGATAGAATGATAAGACTTGAGCGGTTCCGACGCAGGTACCACAACTATACAACAGACAAGCTATAGGTCAAGTTTTATAACGTTAGGTGCAAAACTGAAGAATTCGGACATGACTTAAGAATTTCCCGATCCACGTTTCCTCCTTCTATGCCTGCCAAACTGCAGCACAAATTGCATTATACCCTACTTTTCGAAAAGAGTATTGAAATTATTGTCATCTGTTTGACCGCCAAAACAATTCACTGTGGGCGTGGCAAGCATTTTTCTACACTTTTCCACAAAAATACCGTCAATTGTCAAGCTATATTTATTTTCCGCTTTGTTGTTTATTTTTATTGTATTTATTTTATTTGATTTTCTCGTGTTGCAGTTGCTTGTGCGGCCCACTTGATGTACGTGCCGCTAGTTACTGCCACGCCCCGTGCGCCACGTACGCCACGTACGCCCCGGACGCCCCGTGCGGGCCGTGCTATAATTTTACGGGTTACTTTTACGGGCATTTAGAATCGTCTACGCTCGTTTGTCAACTCGTCCGCTCAACTCAATTTGCTGCAAACGCTTTGATTTTTCCCTCTTTTATTTACAGCCCTGCGCGAATTTCGCTTTGATTTTTGTTTTGCAATTTTCTCTTTTGTTGTTGTTGTTGTTGTAAATAGACACGGATACGTAGCCAGGCCGCAGCCGTAGTCGTCCCAGCCATGCAGCCGCCCAGGCAGACAAATTTATGCCGACATCGCCTATATTTATAGACGCCTTCACCTGTCTTGCCAAAAATCACTTACGAAATTAAATTTGTTGCCGCCTGTCGGCTGTCGCCCTCCATTCCACATTCCACTTTGTTGGTTCGTCAGCTCCCTTTACCCACTTCCCACTTCCCAATCCCCACTCCCCAGCACCTCACCACCGCACCACCATCTCATCTCAGCCTACCCAGCTATCTCTACGTCTGCTCCATTAGCTGTCGCTCAAAGCCCACATTCGTATTATTTGCCAATTTGACGCTGCCCCCAACCCAAACCAAACCCAACCCAACCCAACCCAACCCATGTCCCAGTCCAAGGCCCTTCATATGGCCCTTCCTTCCCAAGGCCCACCATCAACATCACCATCATCTTTTTAAGTCAAAGAAGGAAGTGCTGCATTTTTGTTTGAACTGCGGCTTGTGGCATGGAACCTAGAACAAACACTGGACGGATGCTCGTTTCTGGTCATATCATGCTGACCCAGAAATGACAGCGACCTCTAAATGAATTACTCAAAAACTAGAAATTATCAACCAAAAGAAATTAAATCAATAAGAAAGTAGAAACTATTTAAGTTAAGGTGCACCATGTAGAAAGTTACGGAATTTGGTCCATTAAAACTTTTTGGCGCAACTTTTAAGAGATTTTTAACTCTTTGACTTAAATTGATACCTTACCTTTTCCTGTAGAGCTATGGCCTTTAGAAGACCAGCTCTTCAGATCACACAGTAGGATATCAATTAAAAAATTTTCCACCCAAAATGTCAAAGAACCTGTTTTAAAATCTTCCAAAATATAAAAAAAAATGTAATATTTATTGAAAATTTTCTTTTCTTTTAATTTTCAATATTCCCAGATGATTCAGATGAAGCTTTAAATGTGATTTGGTTGGAACAAAAACCCTATAACCAAGCTCAGTGAATTCTACGAAAATAGGTGATTTGAAATCAAGAGTTTTGGTATGGTTTTCGTTAGGCAATATATGTTTATTTCATCGACTTCAGGGCAATAAAACATGAACAAATATATCACTTTCCTTGGAACATTCATTCTGAATAAATATTTTATTTTTTAAGATTTTTATAGAAACCAAATAGTTCTTTAAGTAA
This sequence comes from Phorticella flavipennis, assembly GCA_037040045.1. Taxonomy (NCBI): domain Eukaryota; kingdom Metazoa; phylum Arthropoda; class Insecta; order Diptera; family Drosophilidae; genus Phorticella; species Phorticella flavipennis. The sequence continues at coordinate 15,040 of JBANCY010000145.1, read as the reverse complement.
TTCATTAAAAACTGTCATTTGATATAACGTTTAGTATGAATTTTCGCCCAGCCTTTCGCAAAATTTCTTAACTAAAAAGTCGCTGGTTTTTCCTGAAATCTATCAATCTTTCAGATAAAAATCTTGTAATATTTTCAGACAAAGCAAAAACAAGGTCAGCACGGGGCTTTGTTGTAATATCTGGCCCGACATTTTACAGTCCCTTTTTGTGAATAAAAAGTCCAACACGAACCCGCAGCAGACCTCAAAGAAGGACCTCCAACACTTTAAATATTTGACCCAAAAACGACCGTATACGGGTTATGAGCTTATATGCAATCACGGACAAAAAGGGACTGTGTCCAGCACTGCTCAAGATTGGTTTTTTCTATGAAAAGTAAAATTTCCCGGAAGTTGATATTTCAATAATGAAAACAAGCTTCCTTGAGCGTAAAAGCTTCGATTAACAAGACATTTTGAAACGTTTATTCCAGAGAGCAGAAGAAGAAGATGAAGAAAATAAGTGGACAATATTATTTTTGGATTGCCAAAGATATTAATTAGTCTTTTTAAGGTACTCCAATACCATAATCTAAATTGAGTGTCTCTAGCTATAATATTTTAGCCGCCAGGTAACATAATGCATTTTTCATCTTCTAACAATTTATACTGCAATTTCTAATTCTTATAACATCGATGTTTGTAATCCAATCATTCTTAAAATTTCAGGACACTTGGATGAATTAGTCATACATATAATATCCATGTTTAAAATTATTTTATTAGGACTTGTAGAATTTGTGGGATGAAATAAAAATTGTGATGCCAATTTCTGAATTATATCTAAAGTCCCAAATTAGAAATCAGTATATTAAGAAGTGTAGAATTTATGGCCACATTTAAAATTTTCGGGAAAAAATGAAAAAATATTTTGATACCGATTTCGGAATACTATCTAAGGGATTCTACATACCAAATTTCATACCTTTTTTCAAATGGGATCGGGGCATACAAATTATATTTTAAAAGAACTTAATGAAAGATGAATAACTGCCGTATATATAAATCAAACATATTGAAATATTGTGAATCATTAGATAATGAGAAAATTGAGTCTTATATACAACTTGATAAACAGTGAATATATAGACAAACCCGTGTTTTGGTTTATGAGGATGACTCAAAAACTGAAGGGTCTAGGCGCTTGACTTAATGACGAGTTAAAAATTGACTATTCTTTGAGAATCTACTATATATACAAATGTATAGTACAGAATACTATATATACCATTGAGTCCATAGTATTATAAACCTCAGCACAAAATGAAAATATTATTTATTTGAAATGTTCATAAACAAATATCAAATTTAATTGAGAATAATTACGCGTTGACAATAAATGCAGAGCTTAATTTAATTGTATTTTTATTTGTTACAGAATTTTCCGCGCAATTATGCTAATTATTGTTTTCCTTTAACGCCCCACATCCCCCGCCCCTCTTCCTCTCCCAGGGACGTGTTTGCTTTTCTTGTATTATATATATATTAATTAATTGGTTTTTCTGATTGCAATAGACGTGTGTGGTTTGCGTATTGCCCTTGCCAGAAATAGACTTTGCGGTGTAAAAAATCGGATACATTAGGTGTTCATTTGACACTTAAGTGCTCCTACACAACTTCAGCAGACCCAAGGAGCTTGGAAAATCCGGCAATTCCGACTTTTCAGAGCTAGAAGAGTATATTTTGCAAATATTTCAAAAGGGTATTTAAAGAGAGAAGTCTGATCTGTTGATGTTGCAAATACAAACACAAAGGAATGAAATATCATTATCTTTTTTTTCCAAAATTAAAATATATAATATATTTTGAAATTTCATAAAAAGGTTTATACAAAAGTAACTTCAATCTTTTTAGTTGAAATAAATAATATGCTATTATAGGATTCGTTCCTAGATAGTTAAGGAACTAAATAAAAACCAGATAGCTCTTGTCGTTAGAGCTAGACTACGAGGTATCCTATACGAAGATTATAAACTGCATTCTTGAATAATTACCAAAGTGTTTGTGGGATCGTCATTAAATTTTCGAAGTAGTTTTATAGCTTTTATTTATGTCTGTGCTTAAAATCAAAGCGAATTTCTCAAAAGTTGCACCTGTGATGGATTTTTTCTATTTACTGAAGAGTAAGGCATGTGGGACCTTTTTGACGAACTTTTGTGTTTCTACCTACAAAACTATGAAGCAAATTTTATCGCATTACTGGTAAGAATAGAAATGTATTCTAAATTTAAAATCAGCTTGATTTGCGTGTGGTATATGTGACAGATAAGATAAGACAGAGAGTAATACGGAGATTCGCACAAACAGAGAGTCAGATAGACAGTCAGATAGACTGATAGACAGATAGATAGACAGATAGACAGTCAGATAGACATAGAGGCAGACAGAAAGATACACAAATAGTCAGACGGATAGATAGACCGACAGATAGACAAACGGATAGACAGACAGATAGACAGACAGAAAGACTGACGGATAGGCAAACCAGAGAGATAGACAGTCGGATAGATAGACAGATAGATAGACAGATAGACAGACAGATTGGCAGACAAATAGACAGACAGAAAGACTGACGGATAGGCAAACCAGGGAGATAGACAGATAGACAAACCAGATAGATAGACAGTCGGATAGATAGACAGATAGATAGACAGATTGACAGACAGATAGACATATAGACAGACAGAAAGATACACAGATTCTCAGACGGATAGATAGACAAACAGATAGACAGATAGAAAGACAAATGGACAGACAGATAGACTGACAGATATACTGACAGGATAATAAACATATTGATAGACAGATAGACGGTTAGACACTTAGTTAGATAGGCAGACAGACAGGAGGACTTAACGAAATCGAATTGGCTATTAAAGCTAATCATGAATCTATATTCTATTCTGCCTTGCGTCCCCATTCCTTTTATACGCATTACTCATATGGGATCAGTTCAAAAAAATACTTTTGAACTTCATAGAGTAATATCTCTTTTGTATTCTATGTATTATATCAAATATATGACAACTTTTAGGGTATAAAAAAGACTTATTTACCATATTCTTGTTTGTCAAATATTTGTCAAGCTCTCAAAATTGAATCACCCCTACCCGACTTTCTATACATTTACGCTTTACTGCACATCATGTAAGAGTATTTGAGTTTCGGTTTGTGTTTACACTTCTGAGGGTGTGTGTGTGTGTGTATGAGTGTGTGTGTGTGTGAGTGTGTGTGTTTACTTAAAAGAATGAATTTTCGCTGTTTTGGTCTTCATTTTATACCGATCAAAAATGCAAAAACATGTCTTTGACGTGCTTATAAATTACATTTGAGTGTGCTTGCGGGTATTTCTGCTGCTTGAGACGAGTGCTCGGTGCTCGGTGCGGTGCTCGGTGCGAGTAACTGTAATGTCGCTCTTAATGCATGGGAAATTATACCCATCATATTGTGCTCGTACGTGTATAAGGCAAATACACAGATACAAACACAAATACAAATACAAATATTATGTCCGCCTTCTGTTTTTGTGTTTTTCGGTTTTTGTGTTTTTCGGTTTTTCGGTTTTTCTGCCTGTTGTTTGGGTTGCGGTTATTAAACGTTTGAATTAAGTTTCTTGTTGTTGTTGTTGTTGCCTGGGGGCCTAATAGATGCTGCAACACAGTGCAAATAAATAGAATCAAATCAGATGACAAATACATTAGAAAGATCAAAAAAACAAGCCTGTACACAACGCGGGCGACACCTGAAGTACCTCCAAGCCTGTTGGTTTAGCCACCTTGGGAAATTCGGGAATTTTTTTTTTTAAACTGACGAGGGTTGCTATTTACATACATGGACTGGGTACACTTTAGCCTTTTTGCCAAGCGATTGTCATTTGCATTGCTTGGTTCTGTGAGGCAACTCTAGCACAATGGAAAGATAGTGATTTTCTTAAACCAAGAACTGGTAATATGTTTTAGAAGATGTTCAAAATTCCACTTTTTGAATTGTCTCAATCGATCTATACAAAGCGCTGCCCTCAAATTGTTTTTGATTTTCCACAAAGGTATAAAACATTGACTAGAGCAACTCTTTTCATTGTTAGACCAGAAATATATATTGCTACCCTCGTAAATGTCATAAAGTACAGAGATTTCATTTTTCTTATGTACCTTAGGCCATGCTCCGTTGATTTCAATAAAGACAGAACATTCCTTTTGATGGCGGCTGAAAAACAATTGGTGTTTTGAACTCTTCACCAGAGGTTCTGAAAAACAACCTCTCGACTTGGAGGCCTACACTACTTCATCTCATATAAATGCTGTTGTATAATTCTCCAAATATTAATACATTTTACTTGACGTCATAAACATATACAGGCTAGATTTTCTAACAAGCTCATTCTGACTTTTTGCAGGGTATTAAAAGCATCAAATATATAAGAATTGTGCCAGAAACATTGGACATTGTCTAAATCGACAATCATCTTAAGCTGACACAATTGCAACAAGATGGATATAGTAACAACATACCCCATCATATCATATAATATCAGAAATCAGTGTCAAAACACTGGAATCAAAGTCAATAAATAGCCTAAATAGCCAAGCTAAGTTAAAACTCTTGCTTAAGGAAAAGTTCCTTATGTTAAGAATATTTTCTTAGAAATTTGGGTTTTCAAAATGTCGATGGAACAACTTAGAAGATATTTCAATTGACCAGTTGAAATTTTTGTTATTTTCAAGACAAAGCAACAGTTTCAAAAAAAAATCAATATAAATTTGGTTCGAACATCCCATTCACGCACACTCAAGTATCTTTTTTCATCCCCCACAGCATACAACCTTTAAAAAAATTGGGGAAAAAATGATGCTATGGTCGCGAGGTTTTCACCGAAGGTAAAAGGTATTACAGATGTCATATGTAGCTTACAGAAGACTACAAATTGAATGCCAAAGTAAACATAACTTTTTCCTATATCACTCTTTGTTAGTTAAGTTATCCGTTTTATCCTAAACTAACAAACGCTATCAGTTTTTAAGAATTCGACAACTTAAGGTAGCAAATCAAGATCGACAATTGTAAACGCCAAAAAGTTTGGTAGCTCAAAAACCTCCGTGAGCATTATATTACTAACAGATGGAATACTGATTTTCATCACAATTCAAGCATAATTCCTTCTTCTAGAGAAGACCACCTTGGGCATTATAGAATATTTCACTTGAATTTCCGATTGTTAGAAGTTTATAGAAATTGTCAATGGAGAAATAGAATAATAAGCATTGGTTTGGACCTGTTTCAGCCGAATCGCAATATAACTCGAAAATCAATTATTTTCCTTTGACATTTGGTCCCTTTTGCTCATTCTGTTTAAGGATTATTATTTACACCGTGACCTTCAACTTCAAATTCGTATAAAATTTCTTTACCAAGGTTAAAGTTAATAAATCATAAGTTCATTTATGTATAACAATTTAAATCACAGCTCGAATCACGAGTTTAGAAACTGATATTTTAATCAAATAACTATGTTTTTTAGTGGATATAAAATATGTTCAGGATAGGCGGGAGTCGCCAATAAGACGGGATTCGCCCTAACCGTTTAAAAAATGTAAATTTTTCAACTAATGAGGAATGATAACAGATATTCAAAAATATTTTGAAACAGAGGCGATTCTATCAAATGCACTCAGAGGGAAAATATAGCGTAAATGAGAAGAAAATGGGAGTGATTATTGAATATAGTTTTGAAATTTTGAAAGTCAGTGAATTTTGGTCATATTCTAGTGTAGATAAGCGTTCTCAAATCGTTTTTATCGAGCCTGGCGTCAAGGTAAAATACAATATTATCGAGAAAGTGTTCTGAAATTAACTTTGAAGCCGTGGTAATACTACAATAATTTCGGTGGCAGACCATGGACCTTTCAACAGGACTCGGCACTGTCTCATAAAGCTGGAATGAACCAAGAATAGCTGAAGGAATGGTACTTCATACCGTCCACACAATGCCTTTCAAATTCACCAGATGTGGAGCCCTTGGGTTATTATCTTTGAGCGCTGAGAAAATCAGTAGTCCGCCAGTAAGCCAAAATACCTGTAATTCCCATTCGGTTTATTTTCGATTCGGTTTCGGACCGTCTCAAGGCCATAGACAAGGCAAAAGGTGATCATATCGAGTTAAAGAGAATTGTTTCTGAATTTTGTATTAGTAATCTGAGCTCAACCTGATTGAAGCCTGGTTTCTGCGATGGAAAATTAAAGTCAACTCTCTGAAATCTACCCAAATCACATTGTCATTAAGACCACGCAATTGCCCAGAAGTTATACTTAACGGCTCAACAATTCCACAAAGTAACTGCGTAAATCTTGACCGTAGACTAACGTGGAATAACTATATCAAAACTCAACTTATTTGGTTACCGGAGTACCGGATCCTTTACGTATATGATATTCGTATAGATATAGATATACGTATCTATATAAGTTTGCCAGCCGGACAGAAAGATAAGACATAGAGGGATACAAAGAGGGATAGAAAGACTTATAGACTTATAGACAGATAGGCAGATAGAGAAATAGTGAAATAGACAGATAGAATATAAGACAGACGAACAGATAATTGAACTTTCCCGGATCTTTGCAATAAAAACTCCGGAAAATGTAAACTATTTTCTTGGCTAGGTAATGAGACATATCTGGGCACATTCCAGGCGCATCAGCAGTATTAAATAACCCAAAAGACAGATTCTCGGATAATGTTATACGATTCACCGACTTCCCGTAGCCCCCCTCGAACCTGACCCACTGACATAACAACTGTGGCAGATGCTGAAAATGCAGGAACCAGTGAGAATGCCACAAAATTTCGTGGCACAAGTTGCATATTTTGCAAGGATTTTGCAACATTTTTTGGTTAGCAATATGTGAGTTTGCCACAAAAAGCCGCAGCAGCAACGGCATGAGGCATGGGGCAAGGGGCAAGGGGTGACTCAGAGCAAAGGGCAACAAAATAATCACAGAATTTATTTAGTTGCCATTTGTTGCTGTTGTTTTTGCGTGTGTTATTGTTTTTGTTGCCGTTTCTTGTGCTTTTGTTTTTGTGTTTAGTTGCAGCGATTAATGCACTGTTATTTAGTCAATTTGGCAATTGTTGTTTTTTCGCTTTTGTGTCCTTCTCTCTCACGTCCCTCTCTCCCTCTGCCTCTCAAAGGTATATATCTTGTGTGGATTGTTGAGGTTTGTTTCTGTTTTCGAATCGTTTTACTATTTGCACTTGCCAGATTTTTTACGTGTTTTTGTAATTTTGTTTTGTTTTAAGATTGTTTTAAACCCACACACAGCTCATTAATTATTTATTGTATTATTTATTTTTTTTTTTTTTTTTTGGTTCTACTCACCGATTTGTTGCTTGTTGCTGCGGCAAATCAATCAAAATGTTGCACCGATTGTTGTTTTTGTTTTTGTTATTTAATGTTAGTTTATGCTTAATATTATTAATAAACAATGCGTTTGAATCAACTAGGTCTTTGGCTGCACAAATATTAAGCAAAATTAGTATAAAATTACAAATCAGATACTTTTGCATCTCTGAGATACTTTTGCATCTCTGAGATACTTTTGTATCCTTGAGATTCTTTTGTATCTCTGAGATACTTTTACAGATCTGAGCTACTTTTACACACGTTTTTCTTAGAAAATGTCGCAACTGTTTAGCGCCTTTCGCTAGTCCCGTGCTCTGTGCCATGTGTCTGTTTACCCGTTGTCTAAATCAAGCAACTGGCCACAAAAGTAACCCAAAGTAGAGTCTAAATATTTATGCACATAAATTTCGAAAAAAATCTTTTGCCATTCGCGGCCAAATTGTGGAAAATTGCACTCATTTCATTTTGATTTTGGGCTTTTTGGCTGTCTTTTGTTTATGCCACGAAACGGCGGCAGATATTCAACGCCCGCCCGTAAATTCTTATGAATGAATTCGCATGTGCCACACCGTGGGCGTATGCCAATGCCACAAACATATGCAACATCGACAAGCGCCAAGTAATGTTTATTGATTGCCATCAATGCGTGCCACGGCAATCGACAGCTGCAATTTCCCAACTTCAGTTTTTACCCAACTTCCTAACATGTAAAGCAATACGAGTAATTTGTATACTCTTTCCCGAAGAAAGTATTACTGAAGCTCGGAAAGTTAAGAAGAAACTATTACTGAAGCTCGGAAGTTGAAGAAGAAATCGTTGAGGATCAGCAAAGAAAGAGTATTAAGTGGGCCATACTTTTCTATCTATATGTCTGATCTATCTGTTAGTCAACCAATATATCTATACGACTTTCTATCCATGTATCTTTCTATCTGTCTGTCTGTCTATCTGTCGGTCTACAAATATATATGTCCCTTTATACATATTTTTGTCTATCTATCTGTCTGCCTAAAAATCTAAGAGAATATCTCTTAATCTGTCTTACTTATTATCTATCCATCTTTCTATTTATCTATCTTTCTATTTGTCCGTCTTTTTGTCAGTCAATATTCCTATCCCTTTATTAGTATATCTATCTATCTAACTATCTTTTTGTCTGCCTATATCTATACCTGATTATCTGTTTCGTTATATATATTACTATATATACCTATCCGTTTTTCAATCATCTATCTTTCTATCTGCCTGTCTGTCTGTCAATCTGTTGGTCTACCAATATATATGTCCCTTTCTCTATACATCATTCTGTCTATCTATCTGTCTGCCTAAATATCTAAGAGAATATCTCTTAATCTGTCTTACTTACTATCTATCCATCTTTCTATCTATCTATCTGTCTATTTGTCTGCCTTTTTGTCAGTCACTATTGCTATCCCTTTATCAGTATATCTATCTATCTGACTATCTTTCTGTCTGCCTATATATATACCTGATTATCTGTGTCGTTCTCTATATTACTTTATATCTGTCAATTTATTTATCTGTCATTATATCCATATATCTGCCTATCTATTAATCTTTTCATCTGTCTATAAGTCTGACTATCTATATGTCTGTAGGTTCATATGTGTGTTCTAACACTAATTCCTCAGTTTTGAACTAAGAAACTGAAACTATTTACTTTTCATTGTCAGAAAAGCTTGTATCGGATCATCTGCCTGCTATACAACTGGATTTCCGATTTTTCCCTATTCTTTATTGAATTTGCTATCAACTGTATGAACATATACCAAATTTCATAGCGATTGACAAATAAACACAGAACAAAATGTGGATCAAAATGTAAAAGAGTGTCTATTTTATAATATTGTTCTACTTTCTTGCTTTTATCAAATTGTACCTAGGCCGTCGGAGATTAATAGTGTCAGGATAGAGAGTTTATAGGTTGAATATTTAAATAACTTGAATTCCTACGGAAAAGAGTATAAAAACTTCGACGAGACACACATGATGTGCTGCCACACGTATTTCCCTTACAAACTTCAGAGCGGCAGGAAGAACTCATAAAGTCAAGGCACTTATGGGCCAGGCCAACAGCTACTTGGCTAGCCTTTTATGAATGGGTTTCGTGTACTCATCAATTTAACAACTGCACTCAAAGGCAACGGCAATTTGCAGCCGAGACTGATGCACTGATTGACTGACTGATGGACTAAGTGATTGACTGTGGCTCAAATGGATTTGAAGCTTTAGATTCCATTATATGTTTATTAATTTCCAGACACAGTTTATTTAATTTCAAAGCCGAAACAAGCTAAATTTCCCAGCGAAAGCCCACAGCTGCGCTTGCAACGTGGCCGTGTGGCCGTGTGGCACGTGGCGTATGCGCAATTTTCATATAATTACTGCAACCTGGCCGCTTGGCAATGAAATTAAGTGCTTCAAATTTTCATTATTTCCGCATATTTTTCTCTCTAATTTCTCCTGTCTTTTGTTGTTGTTTTTTCGTAGTTTTTTTCGTCCTTTTTTTTGGGTTTTATGCTTTTGATTTAACATTAAAAATGAAAGCAGCTTGCATATTTAAGCAGGACAAGAGCAAACACAACAACGAAACACAGTCAAGCTGTGTCCTTTGCCCTGTGTGTCCTGTGTGCTGTGTCCTGTTGTATGCTGCTGACAGCTTGTTAAGTATGCACAACTATTTGCCTTTGCCGTAGTTGGTGCTTTTCGGCCAGTAAATGTCTCATTTGTGGCCAGGACAGGTGAACAGCTGTCGGCTATGGCTCAAACATTTGGCAATTAACACGATGAGCAACAAAAAACACGAACCGGAAACACAGGCAACAAATTGTTGCATAGTTCTAGGCGCAGAGTCATTAGCACAAATGCCAGTTGGCTTATGCGGTAAGCCCCAAAGGAGATGCCAAATCCAAAAAAAAAATGCTGGCAAGTAAGTCATGTCGTTTTTTTGACTCGTAGAAAACTAGAAATTCAATTGAGATACAAATATCGCTTGGAAATTTTAAGAAAATTTTGAGTTCTATGTGAATTTATATATATATGTTTTGATCTTCTAGAAATAGTTTAAAAAACATATGAACTCTCAGAAGACAATCCTACAATTAGATCTAAGTTTTAAGGCGAATTTAAGATATTAAAAGGTGTCTAATTCTTGGTACGAAATTTGCCTAAGCATTATAAGCTGCATCTAAAAGAAATTCAACTCTAGTTTCTAAAAACTTCTGAACTCTTCTAGGAAAAACAAATTATATTAGGCTAATTCTTGCTACCAAATTTGCCTAAGCCTTATATACTACGTCTAGAACCAACTCAGCTCTAGTTTCTAAAAACTTTTGAGCTCTTCCAGGATAAACGTATTATTAGGTGTTAGACTTAAAACCAACTTAAGATATTAAAAGGTGTCTAATTCTTGCTACGAAATTTCCCTTAGCCCTATAAACTGAGTCTATAACCCTATAAACTGAGTCTATAACAAACTCAACTCTAGTTTCTAAAAACTTTTGAACTCTCCCAAGACAATCCTTTAATTAGGCTTAAGTTTTAATGCCAACTTAAGATTTCAAAAGGTGTCTAATTCTGGCTACGAAATTTGCCTAAGCTATAAACTAAACTCTAGTTTCTAACACTTTTAGGCCCAACAAAACTTAGTCAAAACTCTCTGAAACTAAGTAAACTGAGAGATGAGTCAACTTTCAACACTTTTCGTTTAAACTAACCAAAGCTAAATTTCAAATTTTTGAAAAACAAGAAAACCTGAGTCACGATTCCATAGCAAACTCTTGCCTAATTTTTCAAAAATTGTACCAAAAAAACCATTAACAATTTCTATAAATTTTAGGCAAGTTGCAACAAAGTTCTAGAACAACTTAAATATATTAATTATTTATGGCTTTCTCTAGCTGGAAATGGCCAATTAAACAGAATGCGACATTAACTAGCCAAATTTGGCTCCCTCCACACTTTGGCATATATCAACAGTTTGCTCCTGAACTTTGTAATTACTTTGCCATTTCAGTTAGTTCCCACACACACTCACTCACACACACACGCACACACCAAATATGTTTTTAAACAAAAAAATACAAAAAAAAAAGTTAGCTGTTTTTTGGCTAGACGAAATTTTGGAAACACAAACCCAATAAACAAACTGTTTGTTGTGATTTTTTTTATGATTTTTGTTAAATTTTGTGTTTTATGTTCCGCTTGGTTTTGTCGCCAAAACCAAACAACAACAACAGTAACAAACAACAAACACACAAAAAACAACACACACTGAACAAGTTCATATATATATATCGATAGATATATGTATATATATATATTATTTTTTTGGGCACAGCGAAAACACGTCGTGCCGTCGGCAAAGCTGGACGAGAACTACACAAAAACTGAAAGCACTTTGCGCCGGAGACAACAGAACCAACACTGGGCCAACACACGCGCCGCGAAGCCAGCGACGCCGTCAACGTTGGCAGAGCGTTTGGCTTTTCCCCCGACGAGCGGCGAATTGTGAAAATTTTCGAAAAAGCCGAGCGAGAAAAGCCCGAGCGCATTATACGAACGGTACTTATGCAGCCTGCGAGGGAAATTTCAGGAGAGAGCACAAAGCACCCAGCGGCTGTGTGTGTGCGGGATAGAGAGCGCAGTAGTAGAGGCGGACTGGCTTACACTCGGTGGAAAGTAGCCTGTAAAATTTCCCTGGTCTTGACGCAGCGCGAGGAAAAACGAAGAGGAAAATGCACGAAGCTTCTTCAAGCAGCACGAGCACTAAACAGCTGCATGCTGTGGCAAAGCATAAATAACAGTATATATTTGTTATATGTGTGTAAGTGTGTGTGTGCGTGTGTGTGTGTGGGAAGTGTGTGTGTGTAAGTTGTTACACAGGCCAAGTGGAAATGTGGGCCTACCTGTTGCTTAGCAACTCGGAACTCGGAAAAGCGCCCAGCATCGCACGCGGGCGGCTCGTTCTGGCTCGTCCTGGTCCATCCTGGCTCGTTCTGGCTTGCCCTAGCCCGTCCTGGCGCGTCCTGACTCGTCCTGGCCCATCCTGGCTCCTCCTGGCCTGGCTTCATTATCATTGTCAACATGCTAAATGGTTGGCAGCGTCTTGGCTTGCCAGCGAGTCCTTGTTGTGACAGATGTTCTACGGCGTATTCTGCAACAGCTGTGCCAGCAGCCGTACAAGTGTCCGTTGGAACTATTAACCCGCAACCCTCCCTTCCCCCTGTGTCACTGACAAAAAGAAAGTAAAAGAGAAATTGAAGCCCGGCCCGATTTACACGCATGCGAAAGCGCCTAAAAGTAGGCAGTAGAAAGCGGCTATTGTTGAAGAGGGTAAATGAAATACACAGGATACGTGTTAAAAAGAAATAGACAGGATGCAAACACACACAGACACACACACGGACACACACACACACACACACACACACACAGACAAGTGGCAGAGCAGGACACAAGAGAAAGCCTCAATAAACGCAAGACGAAGGCGTTGATGATGATAAAAGTTTCATTTGTCTGCATGTGTGTGTGTGTCTGCTATATATGTATATATGCCTATATATGTATATATATACATATGTATTTGTATGTGTGTATTTGCCAAAATTGAACATATTGCGCTGGGATTATCAATCGATTGTATTAGTCTAAGCACTTGACACGCATATAACATGCCAATGCGAGCGACAAAGGCTCTAAAAAGCCGAGCGAACCGTGCAGTCAGCAGAAAGAAGGCAGCCCACAACCGTCCACGCCCACCACAGAACCCACGCCCACCACAGAGCCCCAACCACTGCCCCCTCAGAGCCCACCTTTTTGAAGACACATCACATCAGGTCCTTCAATTGATAATCATTTACACGCTGCTTGCAGATAATTTGGAATGATAAATACATATATATATATATAAATATATCTCCAGATATCTATATATATACATATATGTACTTTATCTAAGTGAATTACTTGAACAAAAATATATGTTTGATTCATTTTACGTGCGATTCGTAGGCGCAAAGTACTCATTGCTTATTCAAATGAATTCAATTTCCTGCAAACGGAATAATTTGTTTATATTTTGTTTATTCGATATTTGCATAGAATATGATTTAATTTGGGAAAATACCCCGAAATTGCAGCTGAACATGCCTTAAGTGCTTTACGATCCCCAGACAATCAGACGGATTGATTACAGTCTTTGTAAAATTCACAAAAGACGCAAGCACGTTCTATAAAATATGCTTAATTACACATTTTATATATCTATATTCATAGCTAAGGGGCCTCACTGGACCAGTGGATAGCGCACTATCCCGCCAAATAAGAGGTGTGGGTTCGAGCCCCGCTCGTGTCAATTGAAATGGCCCTCCAAGAAAAACTGGGTTGCGGCGTAAGACTTGAAATCTATTAACTTAATATAAGTTTTTCAGTGAAGGAAGCAGAAATAAAGGATAAAAATTCTTCAGGCTTTGACACGATGGGGTTGTTCTGGCCATATAATAATAATAGTGGTGACCATGCTCTGGGTCAGACTAGAGCTTAAAGGTGGCAATTTTGATTTAGAAGGTGAAGAACAGCTCGGAGCGCCACGATAATTTTATGATGAGGAATCGGGATGAACAAATAGCGACATCTGAAATCTAAGCCACATGAATTTAATTATACCCCTATAAAATTTTCGGTAAGATGAAATATTAATCTTAACTCAGCAATGAACTTAAGACAAGAGTGTTGATATAAACAAATTTGTATATCATCTTCATTCGGCGTAGTAATCAAACACATTTCCCTTCACTCCGCTCTAAACATTCAATTGTTTGCTTTAAAACGCTCTGCTATTTTCTATAACTATTATTATCCCTCAATGATATGTTGTCCTGAATTAAAGTTAAGACTCGTTTCTATGGAAAATTTCCTCACAAATATCTGACATGATTTGACCAGGCTGTTGGCTGACTTGTAATTAGGCTTAATTATTATATAATGCGAGACACAGGACATTCAACTTGGCTTGCGGGCAAACACGTTGTCCCCTGCCCTTTGGCCTCCGCCCTCAGTCTGGGTCCTCTATCAGTTTATTGTATTCAATATCAACTGTCAGGAATTAGTATTGTGTCGCCCGTTCGTGCATGTCTTCAGCTTCAATGGTCCACATTGCTCGAATTTCCTTAGACGAGGGTGGTACAATAAGTACTGCACTTTGAGAAATGTTCAGCTTAGTGACATAGTTAAGACTTGATTTTCAATCTACGAGACGAGACTTGAAAGTATGTTTCTACTGAGAACGTGTATCAATCTAAGCGGATCTCGTGGTTTTCTAAAGTATTTCATTAAATTCTAGAACAAAATACATAAGTATTCGAGAATATCTTCAAATTTACTTAGAGACATTTAAACAAGTTCGAAAACTCTAGTCGACAGGTCCCCACTTATTATGGCCATAACAGCCCATTCGGGTCAAAACCTGGAGCTCTATTTTCCTCTATTTCTGCTGCCTTCACAGAAGAACATTTTTATGTGGGTGGATTTCAAATCCTACGCCACAACCTAGTTTTTCTAGGATGGTCATGCCTAAAGGC